>RJWM01011375.1:25502-60134 GCA_004363535.1 Dasyprocta punctata | reverse complement strand
CTGCATTGCTTGGTCTGCCTATTGAATCTGGGGGTCTCTTGGTGGAGTTTTTGGGATCTTCTAGATAGAGTATCATGTCATCTGAAACAAAATCTATGTATATAAAAAATTAGTTGTGATAGAGAAAAAAGAATTTTTTTTTTTTTTTTGCGGCACCGGGGATTGAACTCATAGCCTTGCGCCTGCCAGGGCAGGCGCTTAAGCCACTGAGCCAAACTCCCGGCCCTGGTTTTTCGAGGCAGGGTCGCACTATGTAGCTCAGGCCAGCCTTGCACCACGTTGTAGCCCAAGCCGGCCTCGAACTCACAACGCTCCGCCTACCTCAGCCTCCCGAGTGCTGGGATTAAAGGCGTGCGCCACCACGCCCGGCCTCCGGCCCTGGTTTTTTGAGGCAGGGTCGCACTATGTAGCTCAGGTCGGCCTTGCGCCACGTTGTAGCCCAAGCCGGCCTGGAACTCACAACGCTCCACCTACCTCAGCCTCCCGAGTGCTGGGATTAAAGGCGTGCGCCACCATGCCCGGCTGAAAAAAGAATTTTGAATGAAACGTAATTTTCTCAGGGTCACTTTCAGATTTTACTTTTAATGCGAAATGTTCATTTGAAAACAATTGTGTTAATAATTTGTTAGACAATGCTTCATGTCTATATTTTTTATCTTAAATAATTTTCAGGAATATCCAATATGCTGATGATTGTTGCTATTTTGCTGGTTGGTGTGCAATTGTTATGTTTTGGTTTCTTATTTTCCTTTTGTTTAAAATTTTAAAAAATAAAAATAAAATAAAAATTAAAAAATAAAACCCTTTTTATTGTGAAAATATAATATTTATTCAGAGAAGTGCACAAAGGCTGTACAGCTGAACAATTTATTACATAATAATATTACATATTATTTTTTAATATCCAGTATCAGGATATTAAAAAAAAAAAAGACATTACCAGCCAGGGATGTAGTTCAGTGGCACAGCGCCTGCCTGCAAGCATGAGGTCCTGAGTTCAGTTCCCAGTACCAAAAAAACAAAACAAAAAAGACGTTATCAGCATTTGCAGGAGCCCCCTTCAAGACCCCTCCAAATCATTATCTCCACCTGTCCATAGGTATCTGTCTGTTGTGAGCTGTTTTGTTAGTCTGTTCTGGTGACAAGCAACACTGTCTATCCAATAAATTCTCCCTCCTTGTTTGCCATGACAGTTTTGGCTATTCTTGGTCCTCTGCATTTGTATATAATTCTTATTTTATTTTATTTTATAGTGGATAAAACCAAGGAAAATAAAACAGAACAAAACCAATCAAAATAAACCAGAATAAGTGATACAGGACTTCAAAACCTTACAAAACCAACAATAGTTACCATATGCCTTTTGTTGTCTTCAAGTAGCTGCAGATACCTTCGGACTTAGTAAAAAATGGAACAGAACAGAATAGAATAGAAACAATAAAAACAAAACAATAAATGCAATAAAGGACTTCGAAACAAGGCAATAGTAAATACAAAGTGGCTACCATAATATGTCTTGCTGTCTTTCAAATAGCTGCTCATGCCATCAGATTTAATGTAATCAAACAAAACAAAAGAGAATAAAACCCAGCCCAACAAAATAATGAAAATGATACGGCTTTCCGGCCAGGATCACTTCCTGGTGAGGCCTGGTTCTCTCCCCTCCTCAGTCTGTGAATGGTGCTGACTCACAGAGAGAGGCTTGGGTGTGGCTCTCCCCACTCTGGCAGCAGCCTGCACATGGCGCTGGTTTCCAGGTGAGGACCACCTCCTGTATATAATTCTTAGAATCAGTGTGGTGAACTCTACCCACTACTATGGACTGAACCCAGGACCTTCACACTGAGCTACACTGCAGCCTTTTTTTTTTTTGTTTTTTTTTTTTTTGCGGTACTGGGGATTGAACTCACAACCTTGCGCCTGCCAGGGCAGGCACTTAAGCCACTGAGCCAAACTCCCAGCCCTGGTTTTTTGAGGCAGGGTCGCACTGTGTAGCCCAGGCCAGCCTTGAACTCACAACGCTCCTCCTACCTCAGCCTCCCGAGTGCCGGGATTAAAGGCGTGCACCACCACGCCCGGCTCACTGCAGCCTTTTTTAAAATTTTGAAAGAGTCTCACTAAATTGCCAGCCTGGATTCAAATTTGAGATCCACTCACCTCAGTCTCTCAAGTAGTTGGGATTATAGGCAAGTGGCATCATGGCCAGTAATTGTTGGCTTTTTGAGCATGATTTTTATTTAATATATATATATATTCATTTAGGGAAAGTTGGTATCTTCATAATATTAGGAGTTGACAAACTTTTATGAAAGGACTTGGTATTTTATGCTTTGTGATGAAAAGCCCAAACTGAAAGCATTATGGAGATACTTCTACAACTGTTAAAAATATAAAAATTGGGGTTGGGAATATAGCTTGGTAGAAGGACACTGGCCTAGTATGCAGGAAACCTTGGGTTTAAAAAAAAAGTGCAGAGTTGCATGTGGTGATGCATGCCTGTAATACCGGCATTCAGGAGGGTGAGGCAGGAGGACTGCTGTGAGTTCGTGGCCAGCCTGAACTGCATAGTGAGACCCTGTCTCAAAAAACAAAGTAAAACAAAACAGAAAACAGCACCAAATCATTCTTAGCTCCAAGGTTCCTGAGGCTTAAGAAATCAGGTGTTGGATGAAGTCTGGGGCTATAGTTTTCAGGACCCAAGGATTTCTTTTAGATTCTCTCAGTAATGTGTGAAACTTTTAGAGGTTTCAGTGATAACAAACAGCCTACTTGTAGTGCAAGTGCCACAGGTTCACCACCACTGCCATGTGGGGTTTTGTGCTGCAGTCTTGGTTGTCTGCTGTGATGTCCAAATGAGACCCTGCCTCAAAAAGACAAACAAAACAAAACACCAATGAATTTTGGTTATTTGATATGTACAAATTTTATACATTTATTTATTTTTGTGTTTTTGAGACAAGGTTTCCCCATGCAGTTCAGGCTGGCCTTGAGCTTACTTTGTCTCCAGGCTGGCCTCAAACTCACAGTGATTCTCCTGCCTCAGCCTCCTGAGTGCTGGGATTACAGGCATGTGCCTCCATGCCCAGCTGTATTTTAATTTTTTTTTAAATAGGGGTTTGAGCCAGGTGTGGTGGTACACACCTGTAATCCTTTCACTTGGGAAGCTTAGGCAGGAGGATCACTATGAGTTTGAGGTCAGGACAAGCCTACAAAGTTTAAGGCCAGTCTGAACTACATAGTGGGACTCTGTCACAGACAAACAAACAAAAAACCAAACAAACAAAAGCAGGGTTGTTATGGTTGATACAGTGTATCAACTTGAGAAGTTTAGAAGTTTAACTGAGAGACTCAGCCTGGAGCCAGAGTTGTTCCTTGTAAATATCCTCATCCTGTGCAAAGGGGGCAAGGAGATTTTTGTGAGTGCTACCTCTGCCCTGGGGAGTTGTGGGGGGGTTTGCTGCACACACTATAAGGGAGAAGAAGAGGCTTGTTTTCCCCTTTTTTGCTCTGGCTGCTGCCTTGAAGTGTTGCCCCAGTGCCATGCCACCCTGCCTTGGAGCCAGCTGATTATTGACTGAAACCTCCACTAACAGTGAGCTAAATAAACCTTTCCTTCCTCCATTTTGGATGTCAGGTGTTTTGTTCCAGCAACCAGAGAAAAGTAACCAAGACACAATTTGGTACCAGTGGAGTGGGGTTGTTGCTGTGACTGTACCTGACTGTGTGGTTCAAGAGCCTTTAGGAATGGCTTGTGGGAAGATTTTGGAAAGGTTCAGAGATGCCACCTGAATGCATAGAGCTGGAACGCCTTAGGCTGTTCTGCATTGGATATTCTAGTCAGAGCTCAGAAGACCAAAAGGCTGATAGAAATCCTGCTAGTACAGTCCAGGTTTGGGAGGTTTCTGCTGGGAAGAAGGACTGCATTGGTTGTTGGAGTCCAGATGATGTGTGTTATGGCTTGGCAGAAAGTTTGTCTGCATTTTGCTCATGTCCAGAGACTTTGCCTGAGACTAAGATTAAGGACAGTAGACTAATCTGGCAGAAGAAATTTCAAGGCAGTCTAATGTTGAGGTGGTGGCATGGCTGTTGCTGGGGGCTTTAAGCTAGATTTATGTTGTGAATCAAGAGCAGGGAGGCCAGCAGGATGATTTAAAACATTGTGGGTTTGGCCAGAAAGGAAGCTGTAGTAAAGCTGTGAACTGTAAAAACAGAGCTGAGATCATTGCTGAGAAGAAACAAGAGAATAAAAAAGATAGCCTGCAGGCATCATGTGAAGAGGCAGCGGGTCTCCACCCTTTTCATCCTCAAAACTGCAAAAGTGAAAAACTTTGGTTGGAAGAGAAATCCTCAGAGCACCAAGTTCCAGAAGAGCAATGGCGGCTGCACCAGGTTGCAGAATGGAGACAGCATAGAGAATCTGTTCCTCAGAATCAGGTTCAGAGTGCCCAGCGGTACAGGCACTCGACCCCTACAGCCAGAGAGAGAAGAACCTGGCTACTGCTCCAGCTGGCGGCAGACCTTGGCATCATTCACATGGTGCAAGAGTTCTGAGATTAAAAAGGCTTCCACCCCAATTTCAGAAGTCCTGGGAGGCCAGGCGGTATGACCCTGAGAGGGCAGTGTATGAAGCTGTGAGTGTAAAGCCAAAGGTGCAATGGAGAACCCAGAAGTTTGGAAAAGCCAGGAGCAGGGATTGTCTAAGGAAACCTTCAAGGAGAGAGCAAAGCCAGCCCAAGAGAGAAGCTGTGGGAGCTAAAACTGATTGAGTATTTTTGGGCACTCAATCCAAAGTGGCACAGGAAGCTGGGTGTGATGGCGTATGCCTTTAATTCCAGCACTTGGAAGGCTGAGGTAGAAGGAGTGTTGTGAGTTCGAGGCTAACTTGGGCTACAGTGCGAGTGCAAGATTGGCCTGAGCTACATAGTGAGACCCTGCCTCAAAAACTAGGGCCGTGAGTTTGGCTCAGTGGCTTAAGTGCCTGTCTGGCAGGCGTGAGGTTGTGAGTTCAATACCTGGTACCACAAACAAACAAAAAGTGGCGCAGGAGACGTAAGAAGGAGACAAAAAAGAAAGAGACCTTTAATGACCGCATGGGAGAACTTTAAAGGGGGGTGCAGAACCTCTCAACAAGAACAAAGAGGCAGAACTACTTTTATCAGTTCTGGCTGAGGGAGGAGTTTGGGAAGTGGGCAAAATGACATTTTTTTTTTTTTTTTGCGGCACTGGGGATTGAACTCACAACCTCGCACCTGCCAGACAGGCGCTTGAGCCACTGAGCCAAACTCCCAGCCCTGGTTTTTTGAGGCAGGGTCGCACTATGTAGCTCAGGCCGGCCTTGCGCTCTCGTTGTAGCCCAAGCCGGCCTCAAACTTACAACGCTCCGCCTACCTCAGCCTCCCCAGTGCTGGGATTAAAGGCGTGCGCCACCACACCTGGCCAAAATGACATATTAACAGCTGATTTGAAGGAGCATCTGCCTGCTTCAGGAGACAGAAAGATTTACTGGGGACTGGGGATGGAGGCTTGGGTGGTTGTGGAGTCTTGGGATTGGGGAGGGCTTGGCCTAGGGACAAAAAGGGAGTGGGAGGTTTATCTCTGGAATGAGAAGGAGAACATAGAAGTTACTTTCTGAGAGAAACAGATAAATTGTTTCTCTGGGTTCAGTACCAAGTTGGGCAGATGTCATGTTACAGATAGCTAAACCCTAGGCTAGCAGAATGTATCAAAAAACCACTAGAAGTGCCATGGGGGTGGAACACACAAGCCCTTTAGAGCTCACAATTTGCCACAGATTGTCTCATGGTGCACATGGAACTACAGGACTTAATGTTTTCCCTATTGGATTTTGGACTTGCTTTTGTCCCAATCCTTTGTATCTCCCTGTTTGTAACTTTTGGAATGAAAATGTTTATCTTGTGCCATTGCATGTTGGAAGTGTTTAACTTTGTTTTCATTTGTACAGGGGTATGCAGCTAAGAGTTTGCCTTTCATCTTGGAGGAGACTTAGGACTTGGACATTTCAGCAATGCTGAAACTGTCAGGACTTTGGCAACTCTTGCAGATGGACTAAATGCCTTTTGCATAAAGGGATGTGCATGAGACTTTGCGGGGGTCCAAGGACAAAATGTTATGTTTCTTATGTAATATAATGTTGATGGACTTAATGCTGGTCCTTCAGGATTGTTAAGCTGTGTTACAATGTTCAAGTTGCAAAATGCTAAGAATAAGCATGCCTTTGTACCTGAAGGCTGGTTTAAAGAAATGTGTCTTGCACCCACCATGCTGGGTCAGGGAGATCCAACCAGAAGACAACAAGCCAGCCTTCCTGGTAAGTGGTGTGAGTGGTGTAGACTCCAGGAAGAGAAAGACCAGTGTCATCTGAGAACCCTCCATGCTAGGTCAAGGAAGATCCAGCCAGAAGACAACTAGCCAGCCTTCCTGGTGAGCGGCCCCATGGGTTCCAGGAAGAGAAAAGTCAGTGCCTCCCGTGAGCCTATTGGCACTTGGGCTGAGAATCAACATCCCACCCCCACCCCACCCCACCCCAGTCCACCACCTTAAGCAACCTGCTGGTTCAGAAGACCAGCTAAGTTGATAGCAACTAAGGTACATAAAGCAACAAATGCTTGTATTGTTTGGTTGATTTTGCGGGCCTGGGGCCAGCAGTCTGAGCATCTCTTGGGAGGACGACAGGATGCAATGTAATAAATATTGGGGATTCCCTTCTATCTTGTCTTTGAGGCCCAATATTGTTCTGTTTTGCTTGATTCTGTTTTGATTGGTTTATTCTGTTTTGTTTTTGGTTTGATTTTGCTATACCTGATGGAATGGACAACTATTGTGAAGATAACAAGATATACTATAGTAGCTATTATTTTCCTAGTATCCTGCTTTGAGGTTCTGTACCAATTCTACTGCTTTGTTTTGATTGACTTTGTTCTGTTATGTTTTGTTGGATTTTACTATCTTTAAAATAAAATTTAAAAAAAGACAGAAATGTGTCTTGTTGCCAAGTTGACCAGGGGTGGATTGTTATGGTTGACACATTGTGTCAACTTGCAAAGTTTAGAAGTTTAATGGAGAAACTCAGCAGGGAGCCAGGGTTCTGACTTTGTAAATATCCTTATCCTGTGCAAAGGAGGGCAAAGAGATTTTGTGAGAGCTACATCTACCCAGGAGGAGTGGGGGGCTGGCCTGCATACACTATAAGGGAGGAGAAGAGACTTGTTTTCCCCCTTTTGCTCTGGTTGCTGCCCTGAAGTGTTGCCCTTGTGCCATGCCACCCTGCCTTGGAGCCAGCTGATTATTGACGGAAACCTCCACAAATAGTGAGCTAAATAAACCTTTCCTTCCTTCATTTTGGGTATCAGGTGTTTTGTCCCAGCAACCAGAGAAAAGTAACCCACACAAGGGTCTTGGTATGTTGCCCAGGATGCCCTTGAACTCCTACATTTAAGTGATATTCCTGCCTCAGCCTTCCAAGTAGCTGGGGCTACAGAAGTTATAAAATGTTTTAAAAGTTCCAGAATGCACTTTTTATTTTTCAGGTGTCTGCTGAAATTCCCAAAATTGTATATATCCTTGAACACAGTGAGCAATTATTTTAAGATCTATTTTTTTTTTTTTTTTTTTTTTTTGCGGCACCGGGGATTGAACTCACAACCTCACGCCTGCCAGGGCAAGCGCTTAAGGCACAGAGCCAAACTCCCGGCCCTGGTTTTTTTTTTTTTTTTTTTTTTTGAGGCAGGGTCGCACTATGTAGCTCAGGCCGGCCTTGTGCTCGCGTTGTAGCCCAAGCCGGCCTCGAACCCACAACGCTCCGCCTACCTCAGCCTCCCGAGTGCTGGGATTAAAGGCGTGCGCCACCACGCCCGGCTTAAGATCTATTTTTGATAGCTGTAGTATCTCTAGCCTCCAGGGGCCTGTTTGCATTGTCTATTGATCTGCTAGTTTTTAGCACCTTTTCTCTATGCCTGGTTACGTTGGTTGTATTTGGCATATTGCATTAGCAAAATTGTTTGTAGAAATAAATTGAAGTTTAGGATGATGATATTTTCCACTTGCTTATGCCAAGAGTTTGGGAAAACTATCCCTCTGGCATTGCTTTAATCTTTTTTTTTTTTTTTTTTCGGCACCGGGGATTGAACTCACAACCTCTCACCTGCCAGGGCAGGCGCTTAAGGCACTGAGCCAAACTCCCAGCCCTGGTTTTTTTTTGAGGCAGGGTCGCACTATGTAGCTCAGGCCAGCCTTGCGCTCGCGTTGTAGCCCAAGCCGGCCTCAAACTCACAACGCTCCGCCTACCTCAGCCTCCCGAGTGCTGGGATTAAAGGCGTGTGCCACCACGCCCGGCTGCATTGCTTTAATCTTATAGCAAGGTTGAGATGACCAGAAGCTGACATGGTATTCCTGGGAGAGCCTTCTCTTTCTCACTTCTTATTCACCTTTGTCCTGGGTGCTGAGAACTGATGGCTTCCACCCAAAGTGAGGGAAGACACCGACCTTGCACTGACAGACTGTCCCCTACTTCTGATCTTGGTGCTGGGGGTGTAGCTCAGTGGCAGAGCACTTGCTCAGCAGGTGTGAGGCCCTGGGCTCAGTCCCCAGCACCACCCTCATCACTGATTAGCCTCTGAACAGCCTCTAGGACTACAAATGTGCTCTGGAGAACAGCATCCTATGGGATGCTGAGCCCTAACACTATCTCCTCAGGAGTCCATTGCCAACAACCCTTCAAAGTCATGTTAGCTCTGATGTCAATAATTTTTTTGCCTTTTGATTTTTAAAAAATTTCTCAAAAGAACTTCATTTTAAAAAAATTATTTTTTAAAATCTGAGACAGGAGCCGGGCGTGGTGGCGCACGCCTTTAATCCCAGCACTCCGGAGGCTGAAGTAGGAGGAGCGTTGTGAGTTCGAGGCCGGCTTGGGCTACAACGCGAGCTCAAGGCCGGCCTGAGCTACACAGTGCGACCCTGCCTCAAAAACTAGGGCCAGGAGTTTGGCTCAGTGGCTTAAGCGCCTGTCTGGCAGGTGTGAGGTCATGAGTTCAAGCACTGGTGCCGCAAAAAAAAAATAAATAAATAAATAAAATAAAATAAAATAAAATAAAATAAAATAAAATAAAATCTGAGACAGGGTGATGATATGTTGTTCAGGCTGACCTCAAACTCCCGGTGACACTTCTGCCTCAGCGTTCTGAATGTGGAGGTTACAGGCATGCATTTTTTTTTTTTCCTTTTGGACTTTGTGTTGGTGCCATCTGCGCTTTACAATTATCTATTCCTGGACAGGCAGACATTTGATCTTGTCACAGACACATCCAGTGCAGGTGAAACCTAGGCCTCGGTGACATGTTTTCA
Source organism: Dasyprocta punctata (assembly GCA_004363535.1). Lineage (NCBI taxonomy): Eukaryota > Metazoa > Chordata > Mammalia > Rodentia > Dasyproctidae > Dasyprocta > Dasyprocta punctata. The sequence continues at coordinate 50,774 of RJWM01011375.1, read as the reverse complement.
TTTTAGACAATTTTATATGAATTGTAGGTCTCACTGCTCGAAGTCTGTCTGGGCTCACATCACATGGGATCTCTGCTGCTTTCCCGTCCTTCTTGGTACCAAGGTACACATGTCTATCACCAGGGGTTTACAACAGCCTGTTTTGTGACAGAGCCGTAGAGAAGCCTATGATGGTGTTGAATGCTGGACCATCCTGAGTGCCTCTAGACACCATCCCTGGAAGAATCAAGCAAAAAAAAAAAAAAAAATTTTTTTTTTTTAATTTGGTTTGGCTTTTTGAGACAGGGTCTCACTACGTAGCCCAAGCAGGCCTTAAACTCACAGCAATCCTTCTACCTCAGCCTTCTTAGTGCTAGAATTACAGACATGCACCACCATGTCCAGCAAGCAGATTTTAATGTTTCCAGCCTGTGTAGGTGCCCTCAGTAGGAGGTCTGGTCCACACTACCTGTCTACTATAGAGGCCCTTTTCTTGTCCTTGTTGCGGTCCAGGAAGTTTATATTTATAATCCCATACAAACATTATTGGAATTAATCTCAATCTACAACCCACAGCAAGAATAAAGACACTGAGACATATTTATAGTTAAGGGCAGTTAAGGGGTCCTGAGTCCAGTCCAGATAAAGGTTCACAGAACAAATGCCATGACCCAGGGCCTAACCTGGATTTTATTAATTCATGAAGAAGGGAGTGGCTAGATGATGAGTGACTGTAAGAACGGTGAGAATTACATGAGTACTGTGAGCTGAGCTAGCTAGGAGGTCAGAAAGCACCTCTGTAATATGCAGAGAGAAGGATATGCAGAAAAACTAATGTGCATAACACAGTTGAGGTAGCATTTAATGTTTAGAAGCCTGGTGCTTCAGTTCTGATGTGCAAACCTCTTCTGCCTGGGAAACCATAGCCTCTTAGCTCAAGGCTCAAACCCAACCAACAGCCCTGGAACTGTGTGGCTCTGCCATCCCACTGGGCTCAGCCATTTAGAGGGAGACACTGAGGTATGGAAACAGGACGTCACCTGGCTCCAAAGATTACACATCAGTACTTCAGCTAGCCCTACTTACACTGCTGAGAGCCAATTAAAGGGAAAAGGAAATAGCTTAGCCAGCTCTGTACATATCAGTACATGGAGATAGGGCCAGGTGAGGCCCAAGTAGAGGTTAACTGCTCTGTATTCAAGGAGAGCCATCCAGGTGGTCTTCTACATCTACCACCACCAGTAGTCCTCCTCCTCAGCAGTCATGTTAAAATTACTTGAGTAGCCTCAAACATGACATGGAAACAATATTTAAATTGTCAGTACATCTTGGACGCTACACATATTTTTGTTTGTTTTCAAACAGGGTTTTGCTATATAGTTTAGGCTGGCCTTGAACTCACAGCAATTCTCTTGCTTCAGCCTCTGGATTCTGTATTTTAAAAATTTAATTTTGTAGATACAATTGGGCCTTGGTAAAATCAACTTCTCTCCTCAACAGGAACAGTGGGTTTTGTGTGTCTGGGTTTTAGTACAGGAGATGGAACCCAGCCTTGTGTATGCTGACCACTGAGCCACACCTCAGCCCAGAACTCATCTCTCTACTCACGGCAAGCATGAGTTGCCTCTAACTATGGCAAACAGTAATTCATGAGTATTTTCTGCAAACTCATTGTGTGTGATAGGAATGAAGAGATGACATCCTCATTTTATAGCAGATACTGTCATTAGTCAAGTAGTCGACAGACTTCAAGCTGAACCCTAAAATTCAGTCAGCTCGCCTCTATTTCTTCAATTTATATACTCTTCTAGGATATATAGGACTCTAATTTCCACTGTTTAAATGCCTTTATTTCTTTCAAATCAAACTGAAAAGGCAGAGTGGTAACATAGTATTTTGCTTACTGGGACAATATTTGGCAATTCTCAAAAACAGGAAACATAAATGACCAATAAGTAGATAAAATTTTCATTAGAAGTAAAATAAGTACAAATAAAAACAGTGAGATAGTATTTTTAAATTACAGTAGCAAAACATTTTTTTCATGATCATGAATACCTATTGTTCCAAGGGTTCAGAGACATGAGTGCTCCCTCACATGCTGAGGGAGGTGACGGAGTACAGATGTCTTTGGAGGGGGTGTCGACACAGCAAAGCCTTGTTGACAGCCACCCTGCAATTCAACTTCTCACCATGCACTTTAAGGAAATCAGGGTGTGGATTCACATTTAAACAAGGTGGCATGTTCCATCATTGTGTGTAAGAAACTGAGGACAACCTAATAGTGGATTATTTAAATAAACTACAGTGCCTGATGCAATGCAATAATAGTAATGATGGTGTACATGGATGGACAGCTACTGACATGAGAAGATATTCAACCTATTTTTCTTTAAAAAAAGCAAGTTATAAAAGAATAATGTTGGATTGCATATCTATTTTAAAAACTGTACATGTTTATATAGAAAAACATCAAGAAGGTTATCTATGACATGGCCATTGGCAATTTTTGGACAGTTGAGGTGTGAGTTAAATGCTAATTTAAAAAAAATTTTTTTTTCCTTTTTGGTTTTTTTGAGACAGAGGCCTGCTATGCAGTTCAGACTGGCCTTGACCTCACTATGCAGCCCAAGCTGGCCTCAAACTCATAGCGATTCTCTTGCCTCAGTCTCACGAGTGCTGGGATTACAGCTGTATGTCACCATATCTGGCTAAATAATAATTTTACACCCATTTTTAATGTACCTGTTATAAACATATACTATTTCTGTGATTTTAAAAAAAGAGAAAAAGAAAGCCTAATTTAAGAAAATTCTTAGTTTAGGTTTGGCTTGTGACATCAGGAGCCATATGCCTGCTTAGAGGCATCTTCTTGGTTTGTTCCTTCTGAACTGGTGGGTAATTCTCAGTTGATTTTCTACAAATACCATAATAATGTATTTTACCATTTGTCCAGAAAACACAGTTCTCTCCCTTTCTGTGGGAGCTTGTTCAGGCCCAGACTAGGGAAGGAATATACCCTTCTGAGCAAGCAGGTTGGTCACAAAACTGTGCCCAAGGTCTGCATGTTAGTGGGGTTGGGGGGGCCTCAAGGAACTCTGGAATGAGGGAAGAAGCAAGTGGGACACAAATGCAAAGGAAGGGACTTGAAAGGGCTGTGTGTGTGTGTGTGTGGCACCGGGGATCAAACTCACAGCCTCACACCTACCAGGCAGGCGCTTAAACCACTGAGCCAAACTCCCAGCCCTAGTTTTTTGAGGCAGGGTCACACTATGTAGCTCAGGCCAGCCTTGTGCTTGCGTTGTAGCCCAAGCCGGCCTCCAACTCACATCCACCTACCTCATCCTCCTGAGTCCTGGGATTAAAGGTGTGCGCCACCACACCCGGCTTTGAAAGGGCTTCTATTTGGTCCTTATTTCAATTTTAGGCTCCCAGAGCTACAGATGATGGGGGATCCCTGAAACCTGGTTATACAGATTCCTTCTACGACAGTGAGTCATTTCAGAGTAGATGACAGAATGACTGGAACTCATGTTGAAGACTTAAATAAATTTACTAATATTAAAAAGTCAGAGCATGGGCCGGGGACTTTGCCTGGCAAGCACAAGGTCCTGAGTTTGATTCCCGGTACCAAAAAAATAAAAAATAAAAAATAAAGTCAGAGCAACTGTATAGCAACAGAAAAAGAGGCATTTGAGGAGAAACAAAATTGTATTCTGGGATGGTATAGAGTCCAACTGAACCAAAACTCTGAGGACCACACCTCATATGTCAGTGAATGATACTATCCATTAAAGAAGTCTTCCCTAAGAACAAAGAGCAATAACCTAGAAATTGAAATGAGATAAAGCACCTGCCTGGCAAGTGGGAGGTCATGAGTTTGATCCCCAGTACCAGAAAAACAGAAATTCAAATGAGATAACCTACCAACAACAACCTAGAACAAAGGAAGAGAGATAACCTAGAAATTCAGGTACAATTTGTCAAAGGCCCATCCCTCATATATCCTACTACACTCTCCACTCTGACTCAAGAGAGCCCTGTAACAGCTAAGGCTAAGTTTTGATTGGTATTGACAATGGGCTGCAGCAGTTAAGGAGTTTATAAAAAGAGAAACCACATCAAGATTTGAAAGGAAGAAGGGCCATGCTATGGGTACAGTCCTGTGGCCCCACCAAGTCTTATAATCATGACATGGATGGGGATGAGTCTGGCGTTTGTGATGGGTTATCTGGCACTGGGAATTAGTGATGTGAGTGCTGTACCCACCCAGGGGTGGAGCCAACACACAGTGTAAGGGTGAGAGGAAGGCATGTCCTCTCTCTCTTGCCGGTGCACGCTTGCTGTTGCGGCGGCCATGAATGGTGGCCCTGTCACACCACCCTGCCTTGCAGCCCCCAAAATATGGACTGAAACCTCCAAGAACTGTAAGAAATAAACCTTTTCTTTCCTAATTTTGGGCATCAGGTATTCAATCTCAGCAACAAGAAAAAAGTAACTAAGACAGGCCAAATTCATCTTCACAATAAAACTGTCCTTATGATTCCACATCTAAAGCTCTTGCCCATGGTACTTATTAGATGCTTCTCATCAGTGGTTTAAATACTGGAATTTGTATATGTTTTACTTTTACAAAGAGCAAATTCCTGTAGATAACTAGGTTAGTTACACAACAAAATCATTCTCAGGTACTCGCATGTTTTCTTGAATGAGAGCTTGTTTGGAGGCTCTAGCAGGGGAGCACAGCTGCTTGTATACCCTTGCGTGAGGAACAGTCCTCCTCTATGGGGGCGGGAGTTGTCCTCTTTGACCAAGTGCGCAGCTTCAGGAGGGAGACACGTGGAGCATTGAGGAGGAAGGGGACATTCGCCTAGCCAGCCAGATCAGCTGAATCAACACTGGTGATCATGGGGGTGACAGATGTTGTAGCCAGATCACCCTAATATCTGCTTTCTTGAATGAAAGTAAAAAAGGCTCTTGATTCATTGAGGCAAAAGTTCTGTGCTAATAACTTTTTGGATAATGTTTCATGTCTATATCTTTTATCCTAAATAATTTCTGTGAATATAATAATATGCAATGTGCTGATGACTGTTACTCTTATTGGCTGGTTGTAAAATTGTTTTGCTTTGGTTTCTTACTTTCCTTTTAAAATTTTTTTAAAAAAAATAATTTTAAAAAGAGTTGAATAAAAAAAAAGAAAGAAAGAAAGAAAAAAAGGTGAAGTTATCAGCACATGAGACTCTTGTCACATGTTCTCATGGCTAAAAAGTTAACCACTGTTCTTTTAGAGCTGAAAAGAGGGAGCCCTGGGTAGAACACAGCCTGGGGAGAAGGCCAGCGACGAGAATAGATGTGTGGAGGTCTAGGTGCCCTAAGACTGGGGGACAGGAAGTTAGGACATGCTGTGATGCAAAGTGGACTAAGCAGAAGGCATGCACTGAGGCTGGAAGGAAGCAGGGCTGGCTCTCTACGTATTCAAGTGCATATGTTGGTGCTCATCGTTTATATTACGTGGTACAGAGAAATCAGCAGCACAACAGTTACACCAAGTTTGATGCCAGTTCTTTTAGAGTTGAGGGTAAGTTGAGTCCCTGTCTCCTGGGTTACTCATGAGAAACCCGTTCCAAGGCCACATAGAAACTGTTTTTGTCATCTAGGCAATGCCAGCCAATGGGTCCAATTTCACAGTCTGCACAGACCAGAAACTTGATGTTTCCCACATCCTTGGTGAAGCCCACATTCTCAAAGGTAAACATGTCATTAACCAGCCAGTGGTCCTGGAGAAGATCGCCGTCAGGGTTGCCGTCATCAGCCAGGGCTGGCTTCTTCCTCATGGACGGAAGGAAAAGCTGCAGTGGAAGAGAACATGAGGAACACAAGCTGAACTGGCACATCATCACCCTCATCCTATCACACTTTACTCTCACATTCCTTCTGAACGGCTTTCTGAAAATGGGGAGCGGGGTTGCCATCTCACCAGGCTATAGGTAAGACTAGCACACTGTGAGGCTCTTCTGGTGCCCGTCCTGGGACTGAGAGACGTAACGGCGAGCTCCAGTTGGTGGTTTCCCCGCTGCACTGACCGTGGCCTACCACATGATCCTGGTCTTGCCCTTGCCCCATACGTCAGCCACACTGGCCTTCTTGCTTCCTTGACCAGAGCAAGTCTGCTCAGTCCTCAGATCTTGGCAAGGGCAGCACCTTCTTGGTATTCAACTCAAATGTCATGTTCTCAGGAAGCAGTCTCCTAATAACACTGCCCACTGTATTTTAAAATGTTTATTATTTAACATTTTTTTTTTATGGTGCTAGGGATGGAATCCAGGATACACCACACATTCCTTTAAATTCCTCCATGTGGGTAGTACACACAGTCAGTTGCCTGAGATGCCTACAGGATACAACACAAGCAAAACTTGGTATCCTGTTGCGCCTGGCTGCTGTCGCATAACTTATTTTCTATCCCACAACACACTCTAATGTAGCTCCAAACTCTAATAAAATCACGTGGCACATACAATCAGAGTAAAATTAGAATATTTAAATTTATTTATTTTTTATTCTGTGGCACCGGGGATCGAACTCGCAGCTTCACGCCTCCCAGACAGGTGCTTATGCCACTGAGCCAAACTCCCAGCCCTACACTTTTTAAGGCAGGGTCGCACTATGTAGCTCAGGCCGGCCTTGGGCTCGCGTTGTAGCCCAAGCGGACCTCGAACACACGACGCTTCTCCTACCTCAGCCTCCCCAGTGCTGGGATTAAAGGCGTGCGCCACCACGCCCGGCTCAAAAATTTAAATTTAAATAGACTGACATTAGTCTCCAAAGGGTAAATGCTGAAGTCTGAGGTAAGCCTCTCCTCACACTGCCACATGGAAGTCTAAGGGCCGCTCCGTTGCACTGCACACACTAGAGGCACGGACCCTGGCCCGGCCTGCAGCAACAGGGGAGCCCTGACCCAGAACATTCCTACTCCCCATCTGCTAAGCACTTAGTTTTTTAAAATAGGTGCAGTATCTGTGCAGTGTGACCTGAGAACCTCAAAAAAATATGACAGTCCCTATTTCTGCTGCCCTGTAATTCTGGTCACCCTGTTTGCCTCGCCTGAAGGTTACATGTGTCCCTGATGCTCTCTTTTCCCTGAAAATGGAAACGGGTAGAGTCTGAGACGGGAATCAAAACTCAGAAGACCAGGATTGCAGTCATATCGATAGCTTTCTGTGGGCCTCAGTTTCCCCCCAAATTATTTCTGGCCTACCCACTATATTTTATGTGTTGAAGCAGAGTAGACCTGTAGCAACTACTCAAGAAACACAACCAAGAATTCAGCATATCCAGCAAAATGAGGAGAAGGCCAAAGAATACTTAAGTACTAGCTTTCAGGAAGTCCCCAACAAAGGGCAGCAGACGCAGCTCCTGTTGCTGATGACAGCTCAGAGGGCCCCTCTGCAGTGTCTCCTGTGACTGCTGACATAAACCACTGCTATTGTTAACTGCCAGTCACAGATCCCCTGGGCCCCATTCCTTCTAGCCCTTAACCTGCCCCTTTGTATTTAGATTGTCAGACCCACAACTCTGCACCTACCTACGGCTTGGATCTCAACTTATCTGTCCCAAGGTTGAGAAAATTGCTGGGGCCAGCTGATTGGATATGACATTAGGAAGATAGTCAGGCTTTCTAGACAGACTACTGGGATGAAAATTAAAAAAAAAAAAAAATCTAATTGGACGCAGCTGACTCGGGGGCTGAAATTACCAGTGATATCCCCAACCACCAAATAAAATGAACTGCTCATTTTTATAAATCATTTTAAGTGAAAGAAAGTACACATGGTTGAAACGAGATTACATTTTGCACTTTCCTACCCGATACACTTTAATACATAACTAGTTAGTTAGTGTCCCTCATCCTGGACAGTCTCCTCAGAAGTGAAACATTAGGCAGTGGAATTCGCTTAATGTAACTGTTCACAGTACCTATTTATTTATTTACTTGCTTACTTTTTGACACAGGGTCTTACTTTGTAGTGCAGGCTGACCTTGAACTCACTATGTAGCCCAAGTTGGCCTTGAACTCATGGTGATCCTGCGGCCTCAGCCTCCTGCATGCTGAGACTACAGGTGTGCACTACTACACAGGAGGCTGAGGGTACTGGCCATAGTACCCTTTTAAAAATAAAATATTTCCTTTCTCGTTGTAAAAATACATTTTCGTAGGAAACTTGGCAAGCATGATACAGATGAGAGCAAAAACTGGTACAACACAGGGTGCTTCTGTGAGTACATGTGGTGTTTAAAACACGTTCACAGACTCTCTGACAACCCTTTCACCAGGCACGGTCCATCCCCTCCCCTCCAGTGTGGGCAGGGCACAGTGAATGCTGCATGACCAGAAGGGAGCAGAAGTGACCAGGCAGGCTAGAAAGGGGTAAGTGACTTTTACAGTTTTTCTGAGGTTACTTGCTCGGGGGCATCAGCCACTGTGTTAAGAGTCTGGCTACCCTAAGGGTGCCGTATGGGAAGATCTTTGACACAGATGCCCCCCAAAGCCGTTTCAGTGGCCAGGTTCTTAAATCTTTCCAGCCCACAGGCAGACGTGCAAGGGCAGAAGGTTTTGAGAGGACCCTCCTGAGGCAGAGGTCAAAGGAGAGCTGCTTAGCCAGGCCCAGCCAAGCCTTCAGTTCCTGAGCCAATAGTCCTTGTTGTTTCAGTCACTCTATTTAGGGGTGACTGTTAAAGGGCCACGGCTAACTAGCACCACACCACTTTACACAGCTGAGAGGCACGCTCCATTCTGGTTCTTGGGGTTTTTTTTGTGTGTGTCTGTGTGTGTGGTAAAAGATACCATTTATCATTTTAACCACTTTTAAGTGTACAATTCAAGGGCTGGGAGTTTGGCTCAGTGGCTTAAGCGCCTGTCTGACAGGTGTGAGCTTGTGAGTTCAATCCCCGGTGCCGCAAAAAAAAAAAAAAAAAGTATAAGTGTACAATTCAGTAGCATTAAGTACATTCAGACGGTCGTGCCAGCACCGCCAACATCATCTCCACAACTTTTTCATTTCCCAAGCTTAAACTGTGTACCCGTTTAACTGTATTTTCCCTTTACTGGGCTGGAAAATGGCAACCACTATTCTACTTTCTGTCTTTATAAATCTGACTACTCTATGTCTCTTATAGAAGTGGAATTGTGCAGTACTTGTCCCTATGTGAATGGCTTATTTCACTTACTACAATGTTCTGATTTTTTGAAATGAAAGTTTTATTGAGATAATCGCAGTTTCACATATATTACAACACAGCAATTTCATGTACTGTACTTCTGACCCAGTTTTCTCCAAAAAAAAAATTGTACAAAGCTATAGTACAACATTAAAAGCAAGATATAAACACTGATACAATCCATAGATCTTCATTCAGATTTCCCCAGTTCTCTTGTGTGTATCTGTGTTTAGTTCTATATAATCTTATCACACAGAAGTTTCTGTGTCTACCATCAGTCTACAGTGTGAATTACTCCATCAGCACAAAGACTCCTCACATTCCTCTTTTATTTTTTTGAGATAGGGTCTCACTATGCAGACTAAGCTGGCCTTGAACTCACTTTGCACCCCATGCTGACCTTGAACTTGTAGCATTTCTCCTGCCTCAGCCTCCTGAGTGCTGGGATTACAGGTGTGTGCCACTTCACCTGGCCCATTCCCTTTTTGTAACCGTGCCCACCAACACCCTCATTCTTCTCCCCTGACAACCACTCATATATTCACTCATGAATTGAAATTTTTCATTTCAAAAATTTGTAGAAGTAAAATAATAAAGTTTGGCTTTAAAAGTGGCTTTTTGGTCTTTTTACTCAACATAATTTCCTAGTGATTCATGCAAGCTGTGTGTATCAACAGTTCGTTCCATTTGTATTTCTGAGCAGTGCTCCATGTTATGAATGTTCAATCATTCACCTGTTTGAGGACATCTGAGATCTCATGTGGCTATTATGAATAAAGTTGTTAGGTACATTTGTGTATAGATTTCATTTTTCTGGGAAAAAAAAAGATGCCAGAGTTCTCAGTCATCTATTAAGCTTACTTTTATAAGATACGGCCCTGAGCTGGGCGTGGTGGCGCATGCCTTTAATCCCAGCACTCAGGAGGGTGAGGTAGGAGGAGCGTTGTGAGTTCCAGGCCGGCTTGGGCTACAATGTGAGCGCAAGGCTGGCCTGAGCTACATACTGCGACCCTGCCTCAAAAAACTAGGGCTGGGAGTTTGGCTCAGCGGCTTAAGCGCCTGCCCTGGCAGGTGCAAGATTGTGAGTTCGATCCCCAGTGCCGGGGGAAAAAAAAAAAAAGATACAGCCCTGATTACTGCAGTCAGGTTTTCTGCTCTTGTATTATATTATTCCACTGCTGTTCTATACCTTCTTCCCACAAACCAGTACTCCACTGCCCCCCTAAAAAAGATAAAAGAGCAAACAATTATATTCTACAATGTCACCTCCCTTTACCTACATTTTCAAATCCTGTGCAGTTTCCTTTTTTCATTGGTGGGGAGGATGAGGCTACCACTGAGGACACCACCACAGCCCTCTCAGTGGCTACTGCCCATTCACTGGCAGCCTATGTCTTCCAGCTCCAAGAGGGAACCTGTGTCCTCCCCGCTCCCAAACTTCTCCTTCCCCTCACTTTGCTTCTTTCAGGTGTCTGCCACACCTGCTGATGCCTCTTGGTCATGTGAGGAAACTCTGGTCACTTTTGAAGGCACAACAAGTCTCCTTCTGATCCTGTATCCTATCCTCAGTCAAGGGTTTCTGCCCCACGAAGAGGATCCGTCCCATGGCTTGCCTGCTGCCTCCATTTGGATCGCTTCACATCTGCCTCACCCTCGCTGCTTGCCACTTTTATCATACCCTATGTTCTGGCCAAAATGGAACTTTCCAGTTCTTCAATCGTACTGTATTTCCTTAACAATGAAATATACACTGTTACTCCCCCTCTTCTTCTTGGCTTAACTATAATCTCTTCCACTAAAAACTTTAGATAAGATTATGAGAAGTAACAGGTTCCTTAACCCAAAATTCAAATCTGAAAAGTACTCCACTACCTGAAACTTTGAAAAAGACAAGATGCCAGGAGTGGAAATTCCACTTCTGACCTCACATGACAGGCTACAGTCAAGACACAGGCACACTAAAAATACTGCATCAAATTACCTTTGGGCTATTTAGAAAGATGTATGTGAAACAAGAGTCTCATGCTTAGACGTGCACCTCAGCCTCAAGATAGTTCATTATGGCCAGGCGTGGTGGCGCACGCCTTTAATCACAGCACTCGGGAGGCTGAGGTAGGAGAAGCATTGTGAGTTCGAGGCTGGCTTGGGCTACAAAGCGAGTGCAAGGCCAGGCTGAGCTACATAGTGCGACCCTACCTCAAAAAACCAGGGCCAGGAGTTTGGCTCAGCGGCTTAAGCGCCTGCCCTGGCAGGTGCGAGGTTGTGAGTTTGATCCCCGGTGCCGCAGGAAAAAAAAAAAAAGTTCATTATGTATTTACAAATATTCTGAAATCCAAAAAAATCTGATATAAAAAATTCTTTTGATCCCAAACATTTTGGATAAGGATTATTCAACCCATACCAACTTCAGGAGTAGGAGTACTTCACATATGAAACCAATTCTACAGCTAAAAACACTAACCGCATTCTGCACAAACAGTGGACAACTAGGCCAACGACTGAACCTCCTGAGCCGCTGTATCCATACTAACCCATCCTTTATTTGGACTGCTTTTATTCATTAATTTACTTAAATCCAAATATTTCTTAAGTTGTCACTTATCTGTATAGTCTAGGTATCAGAGGCATAGATGTAGACAGGACACAATAAGCAACAAGTAGTATAAAAAACTTCCTAAGGTCAAGTGAACAGTGATGGATAAGGGCTCTGCTGTCTTCAGGCCACAGATTCTCAACCTTGGAACAACTGGTATTTCGGGATGGAGAAGTCCTTACTGTGAGCGCAGGCCTAGGCACTGCAGGATGCTAAGCAGCTAGATGACAGGCACACCCCTCCTCAAGTCTGACAACCAAAAATGCCTATTTTTTTTCCTTTGGGGGACAAAATTGTCCCCAGGTGACTAAAGAACTATGTACAGTGACCACTGAGCTTTAGATATCTCAAAGGTGAGACTGGCAGAGGGTAGTTCTCAAATTTTTCTCATTTGGAGACTACACTAGGCTGCTTTCTTGGGTGGGCTGAGAATGCTGAGCCACCTCTAGTGAGGTCTCCTGGCATCCTAGGTTTCTCCAGGGTTATTTAATGGCTGGCAACACCTCAAATACACCCAGATAAGTAACACCCATGCCACGGTGGTTTCTTTGCAACATTTCAAGTTTAACAAAAAAAGAGTTACCATGAAGTTTTACAGAGTTTCAGTTAAGGAGTTTGTTTCCTTTCAAATTATAAATTATTCTCTGTCAGGACAGGAACTTTAAAAAATTTTTCTTTTTTGAAGTATAAGGCACATAGCAGATGGAGGGAACAAGATATTTCCAATAGTGGTTTTCAAGAAACAGGAGCAGGGTGTGGTGGTGCACACCTGTAATCCCTGCAGTGGGGAGGCTGAGGTGGGAATGGGAGGGTGAGGGTGGGGGATTGCTACACGTTGGAGGCCAGCATGGGCTACACAATGAGTTCAAGGCCAGCCTGAACTATATGCAGGGAGACTGCGTCTCAAAGAACAAACAAATAACAAAACAAAACAAAAAACCCACACCAAAAAAAAACAAAAACAGAACCGGTCATGTCTAGAAGCACTGAAGCCAAGGTAAAAGAAAACCAAAGCAAACAAACAAAAAAATGGAGAAAAAAGAAAAAAAAATCTATCTTTTTAGACAGGGATAAAAGTGGGCTGGGGATTTAGCTCAGTGGCTCAAGCGCTGGCTCAAGCACTTGCCTAGTAAGTGCGAGGTCCTGAGTTCAATCCCCAGTACCAAAAAAAACCCCAAAACAACAACAACAACAAAAAAGCCCAACAACTAAACAGGGATAAAAGTAAAACATAAAACAATTCTTAGATTTCATTTTAGAATAGCAGCTATTCTGTTGAAAAGCAAGAAAAAATACATAATATGTGGAATTCAATTTGCTCACATGCTTTTGACAACATCAATTTATTATAAAATATATCAAGTAACAGTTAAGAATTTAAGGACTGGGAGCTGGGTGTGGTGGTGCATGCCTTTAATCCCAGCACTCAGGAGGCTGAGGCAGGAGGATCGTTGTGAGTTCGAGACTAGCCTGGGCTACAAAGTGAGTTCAAGCCGGGCGTGGTGGCGAACGTCTTTAATCCCAGCACTCGGGAGGCTGAGGTAGGAAGAGCTTTGTGAGTTTGAGGCCAGCTTGGGCTACAACTCGAGCGCAAGGCCGGCCTGAGCTACATAGTGTGACCCTGCCTCAAAAAACCAGGGCTGGGAGTTTGGCTCAGTGCCTTAAGCACCTGCCCTGGCAGGCACGAGGTTGTGAGTTCAATCCCTGGTGCCGCAAAAAAGAAAAAAAAAAAAAAAAAAAAAAAAGTGAGTTCAAGTCCAGCCTGAACTGCATAGTGAGACCCTGTCTCAAAAAATAGGGCTGGAGATTTAGCTCAGTGGTGTAAGCACCTGCCTGGTAGGCGTGAGGTTGTGAGTTTGATCCCCGGTACCAAAAAAAAAAAAAAGAATTTAAGGACTGGGGATGTGGCTCAATGGTAGAGTTCTTGTCTTGCATGCATAAGGCCGAGTTTGATATCCAGTACCACACATACACAACAAAAGAGTTCAGAATTTAAATATAAGCTGGGCATGGTGCAGCACTCAAGAGGCTGAGGTAGGAGGAGCATTGTGAGTTCGAGGCTGGCTTGGGCTACAATGAGAGTGCAAGGCCGGCCTGAGCTACATAGTGTGAACCTGCCTCAAAAAACTAGGGCTGGGAGTTTGGCTCAGAGGCTTAGGCACCTGTCTGGCAGGCGTGCAGCTGTGAGTTTGATCCCCAGTGCTGAAAAAAAAAAAAAAAGTTGGGTGTGGTGGCGCATGCCTGTAACCCCAGCACCTGAGAAGCTGAGGCAGGAGGATTTTGTGAGTTCAAGACCAACCTGGGTTACAAAGTGAGCTCAAGGCCAGTCTGAACCACACAATGAGGCCCTGTCTCAAAAAGACAAAAAAAAAGAATTTAAATATAAACTATAAATTCCATTAAGGGACCATTTAATCTTACCAGCTTATAAAAGTAGACAACCTTGCCATGGGAAAGGAGTACACAAACTACATTCTACATTATACAGCAGGTACAGTGCTACACACTTTCACACAAATTCGTCTCCACACTGTCATCTTTACTTTTCAGAATGAGGAACTTCAAATTCAGGGAAGTCAAGAATCTCTCCAGTGTTAAAGAATGAGAAGATCAGTATTCAATTCCATGTATGTTTCAATTCCAAGAACCCATGTGTTTTCCCCTTTCCCTGATGCCATTTGGTAAACAGAGAACTACACTCCCATTCCTTGGAAAACTTACCAAGCGAAAGGGAAGGAAGGGGGCACCAACCGTCTCTAGACTGAAAGTCTCTACAGGGAAGGAACAAGGAAGCAATTTCCCTTCTTTTATGAAAAGAGTTCTGTTTTTGGAGAAATAGGTACTTCTTGCTCCTGTCAGACCTTATAGTTCACTATCTATTCAACCACCAAATAAAATGAACTGCTCATTTTTACGAATCATTTTAAGTGAAAGAAAGTGCACATGGTTGAAAGATTACATTTTGCACTTTCCTACGCGACACACTTTAATAAAAAGTTTACCAAAAGTGAAACTTTGTTTCGACTTTCTCTGGGATGATAGTAATAAGGCATTTAAAGTCCTAACCTGAAGGAAAAATTAATCTTCCTTTGAAATTTATTTCTGCAACTCCAAATATATATCGGATTTGAAATATGATTCGTCTCGAAAACTCAGGTTGGTAGTGCCTTAGCAAAACGTGCACCCGCAGTTACTGTATGTATCCGGCACGCCAAAGAAATTTGTGGAGCAGAAATGAGGCGATGAAGGACGGCCACGTAGGTGGGGGCGGATGCGGGACAGGAGTGAAGTTGCTCTCTGGCGCCACGGGCAACACAGAGGCGGCGGAGGCTGCACCCGTCGGCCCCGCAGGTCGGGCCGAGCTCTAAGACTGCGAGCTGGGTGCACCTCTTCCAGCAGCACCCGGCAACCGGCCAGGGCGCGCAGGGTGCACGCTCGGGAGACCCGGGGTAAGGCCGGGGACGAGGAGGTTTCCTACAGACAAGCCAGGAATGGATGGCCATCGCTTTTTGCACAAAGTCCTCGGTGGCAAGACTTCCTTGGCCCAAGTTCGCCCCAGACCATCCGCCTCCCGCCCGCTGCCGCAGCGGCGGACTCTCAGCTAGGCGAGCCCGGGGCGGGGCCTCGCGCCAGAGGGGCGGGGCTTATGGATGCTCGCGAGCAGGGGCGCGGTCCCCGGAAACCCAAGTAGTAGCGACTCACGACTCTGACCGCTCCGGCCTCTGGAAGACTGCGGGTGTAAGCACCTGCCTCCCTACCTGTCGGCGGGAGAAGAGAGCGGTCCCCGGCTGCAGCACACGAGAGCCACAACGTTGGCACAGCACCGCCTTCCGGTTTCGGCCCTCGGCTGACACTAACTCGTTCTGCTGCCCTGCAGGTTCCATCGCCGCCACCTCGACTGGCCCCCTCCGCTACCACCGCGCAGGCGCTGCTGTCGCTGCTTGCCTGCTCTTTACTGCGCGGGCGCGACTCGGCAGGGGCGGGGCGCAAGCGCACTCTCTCCTTCTCGCTGCGCAGGCGTCCTCTTGTCTGCGCGGTCTCTGCTATGCAAGCGCTCGCTTTTACTGTCCAATCCTAGCGGAAAGGTGTGGGCTGGCTTTGTGACAGGGACACTTCCCGGGACCAGTGTGACAAGTCCTTTGTCTGCATACCCTCCTGGTCACTATGATGAGGAAAGAAACTCAAGGAAACCGACATCTAAGGTCAAAATGGTAGATGTGCACAAAATGGCTGTTTAATCACACCTTGTTCGGCTTCTGTAAGATTGCTTGTGCACCTGCGCAGGATCCCTATATAAGGAGATGAATTGTTCAGGGCTCAGACTCGTGATGCTAAGCTCCTCTGGGCCCGCTAGTGCAATAAAACTGGTTCCCCCCAACGTCTCTGAGTGCCGTTCGGGTCTTCATCTGTGACAGGTATGACTGGGAAACAAGATGCTCATCCACTGCGCCACCCTTTGGAGTAGGGGGAACTATTGGCAAGACCTCCTTCATCAGGAGAAGGTAATTGTTGGTTGTACCAACTTCTCCCTACCTGACTCATTGGAGGGGTGGGCTGGTCCCCTGGTGCAGCTTCCGGACAAGGTAAGGCCTCAGGCTGTCCCAAGTCAGGCCTGTCCACGGACAGAAAGGGAGTCTAATCACCTACCAGGTTCTCAAGCCAGAGACCTCAAGGATCTACCTTAAGGGGGAAGGAATATCTTAACTGCTGGATGACAGTGTGAGTGGGTATGAACGTATTTGTGGCCTCATTGGCATAAGCAATGGAGTCCAAGTGGGCCCTAGCCTGCATTTCCATTGCAAAGTCCTACCCATAGTGGTGATTCATCCTGCGTAATAGGGAACTGACCAGGCTTGGGTTTATATAGGGTACAGCTTTGCCAAGACCTTCCGAAGTTCATTTGAAGGACGCAGCCAGGTGGGCATCTAAGTGGTCTCCTTTAGGTTCATCCCTCCTTTGTCTGTTGCACCACTGTTCATAGGGAAGACACACCCACTGCCCTAGCTTGCATGCTGAAAAACTTCAGGAAGGGGTTTAGTGTAATTAAGAACCCATTGTGAGGTAGAGTTACATTGGTTGGCCTCGCAAAGGGGCCTGGATGTCCATGTAGTGTCAGCAGTCTAGAAGGCAGTCATGGATAGTTAGAGCCCTACTGACCAGTTCCCATATATCAGCTCTTGGCTAGAAGTTGCACAGACCCTCCCCACTTGGGCATGATTCTGCAAGATTGGAAAGGGACAGAGTAAGGTCTTCATCACCCAAGTTTCAAGTCTAGCCCCAAAGGTTCAGAGAAAACCAATTCATCAGGGCTCATCAGGAGTCCTCAGCCACTGGGATTTCCTGACAGTCCTCCTCCTTTGGACTCCCACCTCCACCCAATCAACCTGATTAGCCTGCTGTAGAAGAACCTGAGTTGATGAATCCCTAGCCCAACTGCTACTTCAACCCAGCCACCAACTAGAGCTTGATAGTTCACCTACCTAGACCTCAACGATGCCTTTTGCCAGTTCCTGGCCCTACAAAGCCACCCCCTGGCGCCAGGGATATGGCTCAGTGGCACAGTGCTTGCTTGGCAAGCACAAGGTCCTGAGTTTGATTCCCATTACCAAGAAAAAAATTAAGTATTACAAAGCCATCCCTGTTCACTTTTGAATGGGAAGATCCCAGTACAGGATAAAAGACCCAACTGACTTGAATAGGGCTTCCCCGGGGCTTCAAAAACTCTCCCACCCTGTTTGGAGAGGCCTAGCTGCAGATCTGGCTGCTTTCTCAGGAGAAAAACTGAATTGCATTTTACTCCAGTATGTGGATGACCTCTTACTGGCAAGTGAGGAGGAAGGAGACTGTTGGAGAGACACAAGAACCCTTTTACAGTTGCTAAAAGGTTTGTGTCTGGATGTCCCCCCCAAAACCTCATGTGGTCATGGGGTTTTTGGAGGCTGCTGATTCTAGAATTTGTGGTTGGCTCATTGTCTAGTGCTGGAATTGGGGGTGTGAGTGCAACACCCACCCCAGCACAGGTAACCTGCACAATATAAAGGAAGAAAAAAGGCTTGCTCCTCCATTTTGCTCTTGCTTTTGTTGTCTTCTGCTATCGTGAACTGTTGTCCCTCTGCCACGCCACCCTCCCTTGGAGCCAGCTGTTGATGGACTGAAACCTCTACAAACTGTGAGCTAAATAAAACTCCTTTAACTTTAGGTGTCAGGTATTTTGTGTCAGTAATGAGAGAAAAGTAACAAAGACAGAAGGTATCCTGGAAGTCTGATACCTGGGGTTTGTCATTACAGTGGGACACTGCTCCCTAAGGCCAAGAGAGAACAAATTATTTGCTCCATCCTAAAGCCCAACAACAGAAAAAGACTTTAGGAAATTTTAGAGGCAACCAGGTTCTGTTGAATATGGATATCTGGGTACTCCAAGAAGGCTAAGCTGCTGTATGCCACATTGACCAGACCAGAAGAAAAATCTCTTGAATGGGGAGAACAAGAGGTGACATTCAAAGAGATCAAAAGGCTGCTCATCTGTGCCTGGCTTTTGGACTACCTGACATAAACAGAATTTAACTCTTTTGTCTGTGAAAAAAAATATAACACTTGGCATCTTAACTCAGATGGTCAGACCCTGGCTGAGGCTGGTGGCCTACTTACCTAAGCAGCTAGATGGCACTGGAGCAACAGTCACCCTCATTAAAGAGGCCAACACATTAAACTTGGGACAGGACTTTTGAATCAAAGTCCCCTACTCAGTCATGACTCTGATGAATAACCAGGGACACAAATAGCTATCCAAGGTCAGAAATACCCAGTATCAAGGACTTCTCTGTGAAAATCTCTGAATCACTCTATAGAGACCATTCAAACCCTAATCCCAGCTATCTTCCTGCTGACTTAGGAGGGACTGCTGAACCATGACTTTGAAGAAGTCATCAACAAAATGTTCACCAGTTGACCAGAGTTCTGCAGTGTACTTGGACAGTGATGTACCTGGGTGCAAATCTGTTCATGGCTTCATTCACGATGGAGAACATTTGGTCTGGTATGAAGTCACTACTGTTGACCAGGTCGTTGAGACTGGTCCCCTCCTAAAGGGGAGGTCAGCTCAGAAAGCTGAGCTCTGGGCCCTCATTTGGGCCCTCAGGTGGACAAAATGAAAGATGGTCAACATTTACACTGACTCCAAATATACCTTTGTTATGGTCTACAACCATAGAACCATATATAAGGAAAGAAGACGGCTGACTGCTGAGGGAAAAAAAAATGAAAAACAGAGATGAAATACTCCAACATCTGGAAACTATCTGGGAACCTAATAGGGTGGCCATCGTACACTGTTGGGGCACCAAAAACAAAAAGACTATTACTAAAGAAATCAGTTGGCAGACCAGTCAGCTAGAGAGGCAGCCTGAGGAGACAAGCCAACCCAACCCAAAGACCCCCAAAATATTGATGGCCTCCACACACTCTAAGGAGCCAGGGTATTCTCCAGAAAAAGACTATTGGGCCCAGAGGGAAAAAGCTTATAAAGCCCTGGGAGAATGATGGTGCCTCACAACCAGAGACCCTTTGTGCCCTAAAGAATGGTTTTCCCCCAGTCCAACAATACCACAAACTGACTCAATCAGGAAAGACAGCCTCAGAGACATTATTGGGCCAGTAATTTTACAACCCCATCTGTTCATCTCTGTGCCACCATAAGCAACTGATGCCAAGCCTGCACCTGGAACAACCCCTTCAGTGACCTGAGCCTGCTCTGAGGATACAACACACCAGGACCTCCCTCTTTGAAGGCTTAAGAGATAGACTTCACAGAGATAAAGCCATGCCATGGCTACAAATACTGCTGGTCCTCATCTGTGCATACTTGGCTGGATAGAAGCCATACCTATATGGATGGAAAAAGCCTAAGAAGTGGCCAAGGTTTTGCTGTAGGAAACCATTCCCCAGTGTAGGCTGCCCTTCCCTATCAGGAGTGACAATGGACTGGCCTTTGTGGCAGAAATAACAGACTCTGCTGAAGATGAGATGGAATCTCCAATTGGCCTATAGGCCTCAGAGTTCAGGTAAAGTGGACCATATGAATCACACCCTGAAAACCACTCTAGCCATATTCTGTCGAGACCCAGCTCAGGAGCTGATATGCTGCCCCTGGCCCTATTACAGGACTGTCATACACTGGGGTCATCAGGCTACTCCCCTACAAAATCCTGTTTGGGAGGCCCTCTCCCATAATTAGGGTCCTGAAATGGAATGTCAGATAGCTAGGAGAATCAAATCTGACTGCTGAGTTGCAGGCCTTGGGAAAACTGTTCTCCCACATCAATAAGGTTGTCCCCAAGTGAATCCTAATCTCCTCAGGTAGCCCTATATACTCATTTCTGTCAGGGAATTCAGTCTGCATCAAAGATTGGAAAAATGAACCCCTTCAACCTGTGTAGACAGGGCCTCACACTTGTTGTGTTTGTCATCCCACCTGCTGCAAAAGTTGTAGGTATCATCCCCTGGATACACCACTGGAGTTTGAAAAGGCTCACCCGGAGAACCCCTCAGCCACTTGGACTGTGCATCCTGACTCACACAATCCCCTTAAGACTCCAGGAGGAGACTACCTGCCCAAGTTGCAACCCTTATAAGACAGGCCAACACTCCAGACTCCAGCCCTTTGCTGAACTAGCCCCATGGCTCCCCAAACCTTGGTTGACTTGTACTGTGTCAATTTAAAGGTCCTAGACCCTCAGGTTATCTCATATGACTCATCTTCCTCAGGCCTTGGCTTTGCTGGGAGACCATGGCATCTTAATTTGTAACTCCCCTGTCCCCCACAGCCTGTAATCACTCAATAACCATTGGTGGATGATAGGTTACTGGGTTTATCTCCTACACCTACATGTACCTACACCTCTTACTACCAGATAGCCACCCTATGCCAATATACTGGTGACCAAAGTCCCAAGAGTAGGCTCTTCTGGCCTGGCCAAATCAAAAGTCAATGGTCAACTCACTATAACCAACATGGAAAGACAATATGTTGGACCTACCTGACTCACGTAGACATGTCTGATAGTGGGGGAGCTCAGAACAGTGCATTCTATAAACAGGTAAAAGAAGTACAAAAATAGCTGGTAAACCTAGATTGGAGCCAAAAAGCAGCCATACTAGGATATAGACCTATCTGGCCTCTACCAGCTAACCCAGTTCACTGACCCCACCCCTTAGACCTACTGGATCCTGACTACCTCCTTTAGTTTCTTCACAGTGCAGGGATCAACAGGTTTCAATTCTGCTGGTTGTGCTTGCCTCTTCATAAAGCAGCCTATGTGGGGACTCCAGTCCCAGACAGTTGGCACTTCCCCGAAGGTCCCGCAGGATGGAACATAAGCATACTGATCTGGCCAATGGCACTTGTTGTTCTTGACACCTCAGGTTCCAACCTGAGGTGCCCTCGCAGCTCCCAGTCCAGTCCAAAAAATGAATCCCTAGTGTCCTCCTTGTCTGCATCAATTCCCACCCCATGTTTTACCTGTGTAGAAACACCACTTTCCACTGCTTAGAGAGAAACTGCACTGGCACGTGTCCAGATTTTCCTCACCCCTGAGATCTGTTTACACAGATCACTAGATATTCCCAAGCAGCAGCTCTTGGAAAAAAAGAGCACCACTGGCCTGGATTCTCATCAGCTCAGAAATAGGTGCAGGAATTGGGGCAGGCTTGGGAGGAGTTGGGACATCAGTAGGTTTATATTATATGCTGTCTCAGGAACCAAACAATATGGAGCAGGTAGCTGACTCGCTAGTCTCCCTGCAGCAGACTAATTCATTGGCAGCTGTGATTCTACAAAATAGGCATGCCCTGGACCTTCTCACTGCTCAAAAGAGTGATATTTGTGTATTTCTGTGACAGGAATGTTGTTATGTCAACCAATCAGTAGTCACCACAAAGGTCAGAGTTGAGAGAGGATCCAAAGGAGAATTAAGAGAGGGTTGGAACTGAAGCCCAGGCCAATGGACACCGTGGGCCTCAGTTGGGCCCACTGACCCTTTTGTTGCTTGTGACAATAGGACCCTGTCTTCTGGGTACCCTGATGAGATTGACAGAGACCAGTCACCAGAAGAGATACCAACCCAAGTCCACAGATACAGGACCCTAGGAGATAATGATGTCCTATAAGGTTATACTGGGCATCAAAAGGGGGAATAATGAGGGAAACTCAAGGAAACTAAACCCTAAGGTTAAAATGGCAGATGTGCACAAAACAATGCTGTGTGTCGTGGCATGCACTTGTAATCCCAGCTTTTGGGAGGCTGAGGCAGGAGGATCACCATTTCAAGGCCAGCCTAACTACATAGCACGACCCTGTCTCAAAAAACCAAAAGAAGTGGATTAGAGTTTAACCACACTCTAATCCACTTCTGTAATGTTGCTTGCACCCCTGTCCAGGTTCCCTATGTAAAGCAATGAAATGTTTAGGCCTCAGATCTTAGAGTGCTAAGCTCCTCTGGGCCCACTGGTGCAATGAAACTGGTTCCCTCCACCTCTCCAAGTGTGAGTGCTTGATTCTTCATTGGTGATGGTCTGCCACACCAACTAGGTTTCCCTTTGACATAAAGAGCTAGACATGTAACATTAAGGATGTCCTTACCCATTAGTTTATTGAGATTTCAGTAGTCTCCTGCATGGATGGGGCCATTATTGGGGGTAGCATGGGCTCTGGGATGGACTATGGCACCTTGCCCCCATCCTTGCAAGGTTTAGTCATATTAGCTGCTTTTGTAGGAGCAATTTACAGTAGGGTGCGTACCTTTTAGTGTTGGAAAAAGATGTGGAAGTTTAATTGGTGGTCTCTGTTCTAATCAGTGACCATTCGTTTGTTTGTTTTTTTGAGACAGGGTATTGCTATGCAGTTCAGGATGGTCTTGAACTCACTTGGTAGGCCAGACACAGTGATTCTCTTGCCTCAGCCTCCCAAATGCTCGAATTACAGGCATGTGCCATCACACCTGGCCACTTATTATGCAGCAAAACATTTAGTGTTTCTGGAAACCTGTTAAATCATCACAGTTACCTAGTACAGTTTGCACTTTTATTCCCAGTGCACATTGAAGAAAACAAAGATCAGAGAGGTTACTTTCTAGGTCCTTAGATCCAGGGGCAACTCCAAAGCCACAGCTCTTAATTATTACAGTATATTCTCTCATTCCATCCAGTTCGCCTTTACAGCTACAGCTTATTTCTAGTGCAACAAGCCCTGGGTTTCCTGAAACAGGCAGTGGGAACACGATGAGGGGGAACTAAATCACTTGATTAAGGTTTAATACATCCAACATCCCCTGCACAATTTTCTCTCATCTTTCACTAGTTGCACACTAAAGAGTAACAATACACTGGACATTATACCACATGCTAACAACATGATGACAGGCATTTTGTAAATAAGAATATAGCTTAAATAGGAAGATGGACTCAAACCCAACAGCATGTGATAAAAATGATCACAGGAGCAAAGTACTATAAATGGAAGCATGGATTGTGGAGTACTTCTGGGCTGTTAGAAAGGGCTTTTCCTAGATGACATGTAGACCAGGTGTAGTGGGCACTCCCAGCACTCAGAAGGCTGAGGCAGAAAGATCACTGAGGGTTCGAGGCTAGTCTGGGCTCCATAATGGGTTCAAGGCCAGCCTGAAGTACACATCGAGACCCTGCCTCAAAAACAAAAACATTCCTAGATGACATTGCAATTAGGAATTAAGAGGTAATGAATGAGGCTAGTGTGGAGGCACATTCCTGTAACCCCAGCACTTTGGGAGGCTGAGACACAAGCCCAGTCTGAGTAGTTGTGCAACTCAGTGAGACCTTGTCTCAAAATAAGGGCTGGGAAATGTATCTCAGTATGAAAACACTGGGTTCAATCCCCAGTACCACCATTGTCACAACAAAATACACATAAAAAAGTAACTAGGCTTGTCGGGAAAGCAAAGTTTTAGTGGGAACAGGATAATACATGAACCAGGGCGAGCTCAAATTTAGGAAAGGTCAGCAGTCCAGTAACTGAAGCACACTATGCCTAGGGTAAGGAATAGTAGGTAAGATAAAAAATAAACTGCTTCCAGACTACCATGGCTCTGAGAGTCATGCTAAATAAAACGGATTTGAAAAAAAAGAAGTCATGCTAAAGAATCTAAACTTTTTAATATGGGTAATGGAAATGCATGGAATTTTAGGGCAGAAATAACTGTTCAATAAGTTAGTAATAATCTGTTGTATGTTAAGTATTGTAATAATCATATCTGAGTATTAGGAAGATAACTAATGCCAGGTGTGGTGGTACACTCCTGTAATCCCAGCACTTGGGAGGCTAAAGTAGGAGGATCCTTGCAAGTTTGAAACCAGCCTGGGCTACAAAGTGAGCCCAAGGCCAGCCTTAACTGCATAGTGAGACACTATCTCAAGACTAAAAACAAAAAATACCAAAAAAAAAAAAAAAGGAAGATAATTAATGACAAAATGCTAGGACTACAAATTGGGAGAGAAGAGTAGCAAGTAAGTAAGGTAGTCAGAATATTACCCTTAAATCGAACATAAAGGACTGAGCTATGTGGTAACAGAAGGAATTAAAATAATGCTAATGCGTTTAGTACAACAAAAGACAAAACTGCCAATTTAGAAACTCATGTTTACATTTTGATAAGGATGGCACAGATACAAGAAAGTTTTCCTATGTTAGGAAACTTAAGTGGCTAGTTGCCAGTTATAGGAGCTTGAAAAACAGAAGGAGCTGCCAACTTAGGGGACCTCTGTATCCCTGTGTATTTGAAGGCATGTGAAACCAGGAAAGAATAGAAAAGGAGCAATGAGTTCCACATGTTGGTTTTTCTATATAATATTCTGTTGTAGCTTCAATATGTGAACTACTTGTTAACTTGTTCTGAAACTCAAAAGTCAGCACTAGAGAGGGCCTAGAAGCCATCAGAACTCTACCTCTACTTCTTTTTTTTTTTTTTTTCAGCACCGGGGATTGAACTCACAGACTTGTGCCTGCCAGGGCAGGCACTTAAGCCACTGAGCCAAACTCCCGGCCCCTTCTACCTCTACTTCGCTCACACTCCTACACCCCTTGGGAAGACAGGATGAGCCATGGTGCAGGGCAGGCTTCAATTAGCAGGCACAATTCATCTGCTGAAGAAAGGCTAGCAGGCTGTTTCAGCGGCAGTGACTTTCCGTTGGGGCTTCTCCCTTTTGCTCTGGGAACATCAAGATTCTTGCAGTTCTGTAGGCATTTTTTTTTTTTTTTTTGCGGCACCGGGGATCAAACTCACAGCCTCGCACCTGCCAGGGTAGGCGCTTAAGCCACTGAGCCAAACTCCCAGCCCTGGTTTTTTGAGGCAGGGTCGCACTGTGTAGCTCAGGCCAGCCTTGCGCTTGCGCTGTAGCCCAAGCCGACCTCGAACTCACAACGCTCCTCCTACCTCAGCCTCCCAAGTGCT
>RJWM01011375.1:0-25402 GCA_004363535.1 Dasyprocta punctata | reverse complement strand
CTGTAGGCATTTTGGATGGCTGCTTATATCACGTGGCATAAAGCAGAGACAACGGGGTGACTGAAGCCCTAAAATTCAACAGGGTAGTAAATGAGTTCAAGAATGCCTGCTCTATATTTTCTTTGGCTTTCAAGTAAACTCCAAGTATGAGAAGTGATCAAATACAGCAAATTCAGGTAAACATTTACTGATGAGGATCTCCATGGTGGTAAAATGCAACCTCTTTCCAAACCTAAAGGAACAACAGCAGGGCTATTTGGCAAACACCCAGGTGACGTGACTGAAGATAGAAACTATAGCTAACCCTTATGCCTGTCCCCAAAAATGTCTGCTGAAAAAAAGAGCTGCTTGGCACAAACTCTTACAGGTATTTGAGACAATTTTAATATTTTCTTAAAAAAATACAAAGGAAATGAACTCTGTCAGTTAATACAACTCAGAGAAAGAGGGGAAAAATGGAGTTCTAGAGCAAAAGGAAAGTGCATCCTTGTTTAGGTTATCACATTCCCACATTTGCAGTACCCATAAAGCAAGAACTTCACTCTATGACACAGGAGAGCCCAGTATGCGACAGCAGAGGTGCTGGAACTAACTGGAAAGAAACTAAATGCACCAAACATAGCAGTAAAAACCACTCTTTAGCAGAATTGTGCCCTTGAAAAAAGCGGGGCAGTAATCAGGTAGCTGCTGCCACTCCCACCCCATCCCCAAATAAATAGTAAGTGTACCGGTGTAGTAGTATTTGTTCAACAAAGACAGTCTTTCACCCATTCAAGACAAACACTGCCATGGCTACACAAGCCCTAGCAGGGAATAAGACAATTGTAAAATCACAGGTACTTCTAGTTAATCCCCAGGTATACTGAACTCCTATGCTTATGCCATCTTCTCTCATCCCAATAGTTTTTCACTGTTATTCTCTCATAGTTTTCAGAGCCAAGATATACAACACTCTGCTTTAGAAAGACCTTGGGAAAATAAAAATATCCTTCCAATAACATGTCTTCCTCAGGCTCCAAAGTTGTAGTTCAGTGGTGTTCCAGGTTCATTCACATTCCATCGAATTCAGCTCACGTCATTTATTCTAACCTCAGTTCTGATATGCTAATCCTGTCCCCCATCACCAAGGGAGTATCACATGACTCTCTCCTCCTGGTGCCCAAGTTATGATGGGGGTCTCCTCTTTATTCAGAATGAAACTGTAGTGCCCCTAGCTACCTGTACATTAGAAAAGATATTTGTTCCTGGAAAAAAAATACTTGGATTTTACCAGCCCTACTTGAGCTGGTATCCTTCCAATTTTCCAGGGTGGACACTGTTCACATCATTCTCTGCGATATGTGAGGCACGACATATACATATTCTCCCAAGCACGTGGGAAGTTATAAACAAAAAGATAGTGCTTTCCAGACCAGATGGAGAAGGATCCAGTCTCTTACACCCATTCAATGTGCATTCTCTTCTGTTAAGTGTCTGTTGCCCACCCTTCTGAGGGACTTAGCCAGTGTGAGAAGGAATATGTGTCAAATGAGTACAATCACCACTGCACTGGTGCCTGTAATCACCCTGTGCACACAGTGCGAAATAAGACATTCTGGACAGGATCCTTGATTCTCCCACAAACTGTCCCTTGAACTGGTCACTAGCTCTGGATGGTGCTCCAACAACGGTCACTTCTCTCGGAGAACACACACACCAGCATCACAGCGCTGGGTTCCCATGGATGTCACCACTTCCCAGCTGTCAATGATAGGATCGTAGCATTCAATGCTACTCAGCAAGGAATTGCCATCATATCTAGGGGTGAAGGGTGAAAAAAAGAAAGAAATGAGTTTTTTATTCCATGACATGTATGCTCTTCATTAACACTGTCACTGGAGCTGTCCTGCCACCCAATTCTGTCTCCATCCACAAACAGGGACTGGATCACAGAAACTCCTGCCCTAGATGTACGATCACATTACCTTAGCTTCTAAATCCTCACCCTGCAATTGCATACAGTCTCCCTCGCAGCACCGTGGCTCCAACATAGCACCGTGGAGTGGTCATACTAGTCACAGTTGTCCAGGAATCAGTACGAATGTTGTATGCCTCAACAGAAGAAAGATGGGCTGTACCATCAAATCCCCCCACTACATAAATATGGTCATTCAGTAGGGCTACTCCAGCACCTGAAGAAAAAGAGAATTAGCAAGTGAATGGTACCAAGGCCAGGATATAGATTCCAGAAACAAAAGATGGTCCTTAATGGGTAGCTAAATTCTAGAGTAGATGAGGGATATAGAACTTGCCCGGACAGGCTTAAACATCGAGTGCAGCAAGGTTATCCTATCTGTAAAACCTTTGTTTAGGACTTGAAATGATAAAGAGCTGAAAAGGCTCTCTCCTTTATTTTTATTTTTGTTAGCTGAGAGTTCACCCCTCTTCAGAAGAAAATAAGGGAGTAAAAAAGAAAAAAAAGTGGCAATAAAGGAGGAGGCGCTATGATTACAAGAGGAGGAGCTATGATTACAGTTCTGGTGTCACTTTTATCCAGAGGAAGTAAAATGGAAAAGCATAGGGTCTTCTGTCTTACACCCTAAGTGACTGACTTCATGAAACTAATAGTGAAGGGGAACAGCTGCTCTTCTATCTTCTATCCAATGCATTAGTTTTTATTTAATAGACACTTAAAGACATAGCACAGGCACAAAACTGTATTAGGTATTCTAGAATGCAGGAAGGTAACACAGAAATTTAAAAAATGAGTAACATAAGACTTTTGCCCTGAAATTTGTAATATAGTTGGAAGTTTAGGCTCTCTTTATCCTACTAATTAGGGAAAACAGGGGAAGAGGAGACTGGAATCTTATTCCTATTTACAGTAAATCTCTGATTTATTCAGTCCTATGGCTACCCCACTGCATGTGCGAAGATTTGATGGCACTGTGGTCTACTGTCCCCTCCCTCACATCTGACTGGTCTTACCAGAACGCTTGGTGGCCATTGGTGTAACATTAGTCCAGTGTCCTGTGTGGGGATCATATCTTTCAACTGAATTTAAGATATTCAAGCCATCGTATCCTCCTGGAAGACAAAGTAAAGATCATTCCAGAAAGAAAGGTGTATCTTGAGGCCCATTCCAAGCCGGTGGTCTCTAAGTGCTCTAATTCTAGTTTTAGTTCTCCCACAGTTCTAACAACCCAAAGACAACTTTTTGGTTAGAATAGTAAGATAATTCTAGTAAATGGAAAATATATTCAGATAAACCAGAGTTTCTGTTGAAGTCTATATGAACTTAATTCTGGTAAAAAGGGATCCCACCCAGAGTCTGCTAACCACTGACTTCTCCATCTGTATCCCAGCCTAGATACCTAGACAGTAGATCACTCCGCTGGCCACTACTAGTCCAGCACCCTCTCGGGCTGTCTGCATATCTCCCAGCATACTCCACTGGTCAATGTTTGGGTCATATCGCTCCATACTGGTATGGCGTCTGCTTCCATCAAAGCCTCCAGAGACATAGATCATATCTGCTCAGGATAAACAAATTACATATTATTAAAGAATGAGAGACTTCTAAGAACTCTTTTCTCTACAAGTTCCCCACAGGTCCTTCAAATGTCTGGGAGAAAAATACAAAAACAAAAAACAGTTTCCCTGGTTGACCTCAAACTTGTGATACTCCTGCCTCAGCCTCCCGAGTAGTAGGGTTTACACGCATGTGACACTATACCTGGAAAAAAATTTTTTAAATGGGCTAAGTCAATTAAATCTCAGAGATAAGAAGATAGCATAGTAGTAAAGGATATCTAGAAAGAATGACGTAAGATGAAATCGTTAGAAGTGTTCAAAGACTACAAGGGAGTTTATAAAAATATTGCCAGTTCCAATCCAGCATACTACAATGTGAATTACCAATGTTGTACTCAGTTTTGAAATGTCACGAATATTGAACAGCTTTTTCAATGTGCTATTTCCAAAAGCAAAAAGACTATCTGACTGTACTGATTTCTCCTGTATATTCCATGCTCTTGCCAGAAGCAACCACAAGGATCCAGCCACAACAAGATGAAACAGTAAGTCTACCTCCTAGGGTGGTAGCCCCAGCGAGGCCGCGTCGGACGTTCATCGGGGCCACAGAATACCAGACCCCGTCCTCATCCGCTGTGTAGTCCAGGCATTCTACTGAACTGAGGCGGGAACGGCCATCATAACCACCAATTACATAGATTCGGTCATGTAGGGACACTGAGGCCACATAACGTCTCTTGCGAGTGATGCTCTATGGATTTGGGAAGGAAGAGGTACAGAGAATTTCAGTCATATAACTTTAGGCCTCACCTTGTTTTCTTCCTGTTTCCAGCCACTTTTTTGAGACAGGCTCACTATGCAGTTCAGGCTGGCCTTGAACTCACTATATAGCCCAAGCTGGCCTCAAACTCACGGCGATTCTCCTGCTTCAGCTTACAAGTGCTGGGATCACAAGTGTATGCCACAGTGCCTGGCTGCAGCCACTCATTTTTACGCTTCTTCACCTGTCTCCATGAACTTCGAGGAAGCAATTTATCCACAGGTGTCCCACAGCTGATTGCCTACTGCCTGAAATGCTTGCCGTGGTCCTTTGAAAGATGCAAGCCTTCTGCAACATCTACTTCATTTCAAAGCTTCTGACAGATTGTGTGGCCTTCTGACTCCTGTCCTTTTCATAAAGCACTGAGCTAAGAGACTGATATTATTCCAAAGTATTTCCACAATGGTAATCAAAGGGCTAGGACTCATAGAGCCTAATAGGAAGATTGACTATTTCTATTTTTTTCTCAGAAATGATTATTATTCATAGAGTACTGAAATAAAGATGTACTGAGGGAGATAAAAAATTCTCAGTTCAACTGAATACTCACTCGATTTAACCCTGAGTTAAATTATAGCATACCTACACAGTGGCAGCCAGTTGAACTGAGTTTGACACAAAGCCAGTGACATTTCTGAAGCCAAATCTTCTAATATGAACAGTCAAAAACTGTTCATTGGTACCTACTGTGTATACAACAGTGTTGTAAGGAATCTTGTACTGTTACTAGGCTTTTCTACTCTTAGCGATGCATTAGTTAACATCAGTAGTCAGGAAAAGGTCATACAGGCTTTCTGCCATGGGTTCCGCCATGACTTACTGGCAAAAAGCTCCACTCCTGAGTCTTGGGGTCGTACTTCTCAACTACATCAATGGGAGACTGCTGGCTTCCAAAGCCCCCAACCACCAGAAGCACTTCATTGGCTCCTAAAGACAAAGGCAGAAAAAGATAAGTTACTTTAGGATCCCTGGCTGTGTAACTACTCGCAGGGAAGCATTACGTAGAAACAGTTCTAGGGTATACTGTTTTTCATGCCCAAGAGAAGTAGACTGAAATAGTAGATTTACCATATGGCTGCCTAGTGGCAACATGAATCTTGAGAATCTGAATCTCTGAAATGTAAATTCCTGGACAACCTTAAAACTCCAAAAGGTAAATTTGAATATACCACTGTCCCATTTCAACCTAGCTAGATGACTCTAACATAGTAACTCAGGTCCTAAGACCAGAGGCTTTCTTTGCTTCTCTCAACCTGGAAAACCCAAAGTGGTTTGGTCTCCCCCCACTCTTATTGTAATGGGAAACAAAATTCCTCTAACCTTGTCATAGAAAAGTTGTGGCCTAAGACTTAGGAACCAAGTTAAACATTTCAAACATCTCTTTTCTAGGGCTATGTATCACACTCCCTGCCAATTCATTAAAACTGCCAAGGCTTTTAAAAGAAAGTTCTTTTTTCTATTTTCCTAAAGGAGTCATTTTGACAACTATTTTTTTTGGTGGTGATGGTGGTACTGGGAATCGAACTCATAACCTTGCGCCTGCCAGGCAGGCGCTTAAGCCACTGAGCTAAATCCCCAGTCCTGTTTTTTGAGACAGCGTCTCACTATGCAGTTCAGGCTGGCCTTGAACTCACTTTGTAGCCCAGACTGGTCTCGAACTCAAGACGCTCCTCCTACCTCAGCCTCCCGAGTGCTGGGATTAAAGGCGTGCGCCACCACGTCCGGCTTAAAGTTTTATTCTGATAAACTATTTTTTCAAAACGCAAAACCAAAGGAAATTCTCTATGCATCCTGTTCCACTAAACTCATGGAGCGGAGTCTGGCAAAGCTCTGGACAGTTCACTAGGAAGGCATTCAGGAGACCAGGGTGATCTTATAAGCTACCTGCACTTGAAAAGGCAAATGTAGCACCTTAAAACTGACTAGAAACATGGATAAACCCCTGTGAGGCAATGAATCTGACAGTGATCATTAATGGCTGCTATGATCAATACAGGGAAAATTAATACAGTACCACCAGACATTGTGTTTCCTGATGTGACAAACAGAAAGGGCAACACTGCTACCTATACAGTAATGTTTCTAAAAAATTAAACATGGATGTGGTGATGCATGTCTAGAACCCCAGGAACCTGGGAGGCTGAAGCAGGATGATCACACATTTGAGGCCAGCATGTGCTACACAAGGAGTCCAAAGATAGCCTGGGCTAATAGCAAGATTCTGTCACAAAGATAAATGCATAAAATTAAAAACATAAAAGGGTTGGGGATGTAGTTCAGTGGTATAGTACCTGCCTAGCACACACAACGTCCTAGGTTGAATCCCCAGCAATACATACACACACAGACAGACAGACACACATACACAGAACTTGAATCTTACCAAGTTTCTATTATAAATAATACCAGTCAAATAATAATAATAATAATAATACCAGTCTCTAGAAAACATAGTGGACAGAAAAACATGCTAAATGACAACATAAGGAATATAATCAGCAAAATCCAATTATGGAAAACTCTGTAAGCAAACCACCCCATTTCTTTAATAAATAAATCTGCCAGAGAAAACTAAAAGAGAGAAAAATCTATAGATCAAAAGACCCTAAAAACAATGGGTATCAATGTAATCTGTGGACTTTGGATCTCGATTTGAACAACAAACGTTTATAGGAAGAAATTCCATAGTACACAGATCAACCAAAAAGACAGGAGAGGGACTGGGGCGGTGGAGCTCTTGCCTAGCATGTGCGAGATTTGATCCTCACACCAGAAAAACAAAAAAACAATGTAAGAGTTAAAAACCATTCTACTTAAACCTTTCAGTGAGCAGCTTATTTATTAATATTCAGTGCATGATTGATTCTAAGTTAAGAGCAAGGAAAGAAAAAATACTTCTGCATGTTATAGGCAGGCTTCTGGTAGAGTGAAGCAGGCAGAACAGGAAATGAGAAGTGAAGAAATATCTAAGTACTTATTCTGTACCAGCTACAATGTTAGGCCTCTTGTCTCCCTTATCTCATTTAATCCTCCCCACCCCTTATAGCGCAGTGAATAAGAAACTAACCCTCATTTTAGAGGAAGAAACACAGACTCAAACAGACTGACATGTTCAACCAGTCATTAGTGAGCTGGGCTTTGAACTCAGGTCTGAGATGTTGAGTTGTCCTAACCTTTACATACATTACTTCATTAAGTCTTTGTAACAGTCTTAGAGGTAGATGCTATATGATTATTACTTTAGAGATGAGGTAACAGAAGCAGAGAGAAGTGAAGGCTCCTGCCCAAGTGAATGTCCCTAGTGCATGGTGAACTGGGGTCTGTACCCATGAGTCTGACTCCAGAGGCCAGGCTTGTAACAACTGCATGTCACCACCAAAACACTTGCATGTCTACTATATTGGGCTCCTTTTCCTCCCTCTTTTCATTCTAGAATGGAAAAGAACACATACGGGGAGGAAACGAAGTGGGTGGGAGCATACAGCTTACCCCTGACATTCAAAATAATCTCTCATTCACAGAATCTAAAAATACTGAAAATACTGAAATAAAATTGTATTACACGTCACAATTTATATAAAAAAATTATTTTTTTTTTTCAGCTTTTTAAGACAAGTTCTCGTTAGGCATTTTAGGCTGGCCTTGAGCTCACTTTGTAGCCCAGGCTGTAAAAACATTTTTATACTTGATCTCATTTAGTCACAAAACAGCTACTGTAAAATAGAGAAGATATTCTTGGTTAATAGAAAAGAAAGCTTAGAATGGTGACGTGTCTGAGATGAGACAATAAAAGATTACAAGCAACCACTCACAGGAGCACACATCTATAATCCAAGCTATGTAGGAGGCTGAGGCAGGAGAATCAAAGGTTTGAGGCTAGCCTAGGCAAGATCTTGTCTCAAAATAAAAAGTGCTCGAGATCTACCTCAGTCATAGGACGCCCTCAACTCTAAAGTGCTGTACCACAAAAAAGAAAAAGAAAAAAAAAAATTAAAAGCAAGGCTGAAATGAGGTCTTTGTACTTCTCATAGAATAACATAGTTCTTTTCAACCATATTACACCACCTGCAAGTAGTTGGACAGCCAGGCGTGGTGGCGCACGCCTTTAATCCCAGCACTCGGGAGGCTGAGGTAGGCGGAGCGTTGTGAGTTCGAGGCCGGCCTGGGCTACAACGTGAGCGCCAGGACGGCCTGAGCTACATAGTGCGACCCTGCCTCAAAAAACCAAGGCTGGGAGTTTGGCTCAGCGGCTTAAATGCCTGCCTGACAGGCACGAGGTTGTGAGTTCAAACCCCGGTGCCGCAAAAAAATAAATAAATAAATAAAATAAAATAAAATAAAAAGAAGTAGTTGGACAACATCCCCTTCTTCTGCCAAGATGCTGGCTTACCTAGACGAGCCCTTGTTCGTGGGC
Source organism: Dasyprocta punctata (assembly GCA_004363535.1). Lineage (NCBI taxonomy): Eukaryota > Metazoa > Chordata > Mammalia > Rodentia > Dasyproctidae > Dasyprocta > Dasyprocta punctata. The sequence continues at coordinate 16,655 of RJWM01011375.1, read as the reverse complement.
CCTGCATCTGACTCCGAAGTTCAGGCCTCAGATGAAATTTCTTTGCTTCGTCAACCAGATCCCTGCACTGTAAACTACAGCGGATGAAAGGCTGAAATAAGCAGATAGTGGAGTGAGCCAAGTGGGTCATTTTTTAAAACTATAAGAGTAAAGTGGCACACAGAATTAATTTAACACAGAAAGCTAGGTTCTAAAGACCTGTGATTTCAGGAGGACAACTGGTAATAACTATGCTGCAGGTTTCTAGAAGTGATTTTTAATTTTTTTTTTAATTGAGGTACTAGGGATTGAACTCAGGGCCTTCACATGAGGCTACATCCTCAGTCTCCCCACCTTTTTTTGGAGACAGTCTGGCTAATTTGCTAAATTGCCCAATCTGGGTTCAAACTTGCAACCTTCCTGCCTCAGTCTCCCAGAATGCTAGTATTAAGTGTATCTGCCACCAGACCCAGTTTGATTTTTTTTTCCTTTTTTGGGGGGTTTTCATGTTTATTAGTTTTATTGAGACAGGGTCTTACTGTGCAGTTCAGGCTGACCTTGAACTTACCATGTAACCAGGCTGGTCTCAAACTCATGCTGATTCTCCTGGAATTACAGGTGTGAGCCACCATGCCTGGCTTTTTTTTTTTTTTTTCATTTTTAAAATAGGTAATATAGTACATGGATCAAGAATCAAATGACAGAGGGGGATGGGGGGGTACAGCAAAGTCACAGACTGCCTGCTTAACGTGTACAAGGCCAGCTGGGTGTGGTGGCACACGCCTTTAATCCCAGCACTCGGGAGGCTGAGATAGGAGAAGCATTGTGAGTTTGAGGCCGGCTTGGTCTACAATGTGAGCACAAGGCCAGTCTAAGCTATATAGTGCGACCCTGCCTTAAAAAACTAGGACCGGGAGTTTGGCTCAGTGGCTTAAGCACCTGTCTGGCAGGCACGAGGCTGTGAGTTCGATCCCCAGTGCTGCCAAAAACAAAAACAAACAAACAAAAATCCATGTACAAGGCCTTGGGTTCAATCCCAAATATAAAAAAAGTATAAATATATTTCCCATCTGCCTCTGTAGTCATACGTAACTACTTTTACTAATCTCTACATCCTGAGGTTACGTAGATATAAGTATATAATAACTAGTACAATTAAGTCCCCACATTATGAATGAGTTCTGTTCTGGGAGAACATTTATAAGTCAGATTTGTTCCTTAGTCTGACAAACTGAGTTTTACACCTTTGACACAAATAAATAATGCATATTGCTTGCGCTTCCTAGCAGCCCCCCTCCACATCACTGCTGCTTTTCCTCTTGCTTCCAGACATCCTGTCTTTAACTGAGAACTGTGGTACTGCACACTACTGCAGACAATATCCGGCAGAGAGATGAACCACTTGTGTGATTTGCACACACCTCTGGAAGTTTATAATGTGAGGTCCATTCGCACCTATGAAAGTTCACAACTTGAATGTTATTTTTGTTGTTTTTTTAGACAGGGTCTCACTATGTAGCCCAGGTTTGCCTCAAACTCTTGGTGATCCTCCAAGTGTATCACCAAACCTGGCCTAACTAGTAAATATTTTAAGGGAAAATTTTAGGGCCTCCATCATTTTCTGGGGTTACAGGGAGAAATATGTCTTCTCTGGAATAATTTCCCGAAGGTTCACAGCATTGTCAATGGCTGTACTGGTGTATGCTTCCCTGGGTCTTCCATATCCTCCTTCAACTTGCTCTCTGGCTCCATAGACTGGTCTAATGAACAACATCATCAACTCCTATTCCCTCTGACTTTTTTTTTTTTTTTTGCGGCACCGGGGATCGAACTCACGACTTCGCATCTGCCAGGGCAGGCGCTTAAGCTGCTGAGCCAAACTCCCGGACCTGGTTTTTTTGAGGCAGGGTCGCACTATGTAGTCCCTCTGACTTTTGTTTGGGATTGGGCTGACAAAATGTCAAGAATCCTCTTAAAGCAGCAACTCTATGTGACTTTTTTTTTCCCTCTGTACGAGGGATCACATTCACGACCTCGTGCTTGCCAGGCAGGCGCTTATGACATCTATGTGACTCTTTCCTTACAGGTTTTGGTACCGCCTCCTCGACCATGGCCTTTTAGGCTTAAAGGTCATTAACAGCTTGGCTATTTTAGATTCTTGTTATTTCACAGTCTTCTGTTGTTTCTTTTTACCACACCTTCGCAAACAGCTCCTTTGTAATCTGCCTATGGCTCATACAGTTAAGTGGTGGATTTGGGATTTCAGTCACTTAATTCTGGCTCCGGAACTGCATCTAACTATGATGAAAAGAGACTAAAGGAGTATGTGGATGGTTATAAGAAAGAAATTACAAACAGGTAAAAGTTAGCTTGAGATGTGACACTAACCAACCAGCCTACAACTTTTGTAAGGTGAATAACTGGAAAACTGTTTTTATATTTAACTCCCCCAAAGATCCAGGGCTGGGCCTGCAAAAGAAACTTATTCACTGACCTGGGCCTTACCTATATGTTAGAAATCAGTTCTTCCAAAGTGTGACCCAGGTAACACAGGTGTAAATATGGTAAAAATTAGGAAAACATAACCACCAAAAACTTAAATTGGACAAACACTGTTCTTAGTAAACTTAATACTAACCAAATCTGATTCTTTTTTTTTTTTTTGTGGCACCGGGGATCGAGCTCACAACCTCGCGCCTGCCTGACAGGCACGTAAGCCGCTGAGCCAAACTCCCGGCCCTGGTTTTTTGAGGCAGGGTTGCACTGTGTAGCTCAGGCCGGCCTTGCGCTCGCGTTGTAGCCCAAGCCGGCCTCGAACTCACAACGCTCCACCTACCTCAGCCAAATCTGATTCTAAAATGCATTAAACTACAGTACTTTCTTGCTGGCTTCCATAAAGGTAAAAAAATAAAGAGGTTTGCTAAGAAGTATCTTTTCCCCCTCCCCCCACAGTTTATAACAATTTACATTTAAAAGAAAACAAAGTTTATCATCTAATGTTGCTTAACTAAAACACTTAAGGGATGTTTAAAAAATATGCACACAACAAAACACAAAATTAAGTAAAACCACCGATTTTCATTTGTGTCAGGAGCTCTACATGTCAAGTTACTGATCTTCTTAGAAATACGCGTGGGAAATACCCAACACTGTCCTCTCTCTATTCCCAGAGAGGCAAAGCAGGACAACTATGTGCCTTTATGAAAATGATCTCTCCCTTGCAACTTTTTTTTAAGATAAAGCCTTGCTAGGTAGTTCAGACTGGTTTGAACTACACAGCCCATTCTGGTCTCACAGTGATCTTCCTGCCCCAGTCTCCTAAGGACTGAGATTACAGTTGTGCACTACTATGCCCGATTAAAAATGGATCAATTATGAGTACACAGTACTAAGCTGCAAGAGCTAGTCAAGGTTTTAGATCCTGAGTGTCCTGCACAACTTACCTCAGCATCTATCACATCTGTAATGTACCTGGGGGTCAGCAGGGGCATCCTCACATACTGCAGCAAGTCAGGCAAGGACTCTTCACGCTCCTTCTTGGCATGCTTCACCCAGTTGATGACAGCTTCAAAGACTGGCTCTTCAGAATCCACCTATGAATGTATAATCACACAGCATGGATTTCCACTGTGCCAACTGGCTCACAATCTCAATAAATACCCAAGTTTACTTCCTCCTTTCTGTTCTGTTGCCCACCACTATCATTCTTATCTTCCTGAAACAGTCTCTTTTCGGACACAGGAAAAGAATTACCATCAGTTTACATGAAAACAAACAAGAAAATTAAGTACCTAGTAAGTCACTAGAGTCACATGTTAGCCTTTGCTTCAGAAATTTTCCCATTTCTGAATTTCTGGTATCAATGGCAGGGCACCTGCCTAGCAAGCACAAGGCTCTGGGTTTAAACTCCAGCATGAAGTAGTGAGAACCACCTGTGGACAGAACAAAGTTGCATGCTGCTATATCCCATGTCCAGTGCCTGTGTTCTGCTGCCATTGCCACTATGCCCAAGAGAAAGGCTGAAGGGGATGCTAAACGGGATAAACCAAGGTGAGGGATGAACTACAGAGATCCGCAAGGCTGTCTGCTAAACCAGTGGCTCCAAAGCTAGAGCCCAAGCTAAAAAGGGCCCTGCAAAGAAGGGAGAAAAGGTGCCTGGAGGGAAAAAGGGAAATGCTGACACTGGCAAGGATGGGGTGACCCTGCGGAAAACGGAGCAGGTCAGGCAGACCAGGTGGAAAGCAGAAGTGCTGCAAATGCCGAGTGAAGTGTGCACATTTTTGATAACTGTACTTCTGGTGACTGTACAGTCTGAAATTCTATTTTTTATCAAGTTTTATAAAGATGCAGACTTTTGTTGCACTTTTAAACTATGTTGTTAGCACACAGAACACTTCCTTGTTTTTTGTGGGAAGGAGCTTATGTCGCAAGTAAAATGTCTCCAAGGCTGGATTGATGCACTTTTCCCTGTTCGTTTGGAAAGACTTCCTCTTGGCTCCCAGGAGAAGAGATTCCCTGATGTTGACACATGTGGCCACCTTGGCATAAATCCCTTGTGGTGTGGGAAAACTCCCAGTTCATTTTATGTCCTCCTCTCCTTCTCTGCCATCAGCATAGACTTAACTCCCTTAAGATCAGAAGCCTAGCCAGGTGTGGTGGCGCACGCCTTTAATCCCAGCACTCGGGAGGCTGAGGTAGGAGGAGCGTTTTGAGTTCAAGGCCGGCTTGGGCTACAAGGCAAGCGCAAGGCTGGCCTGAGCTACATAGTGCGACCCTGCCTCAAAAAACCAGGGCTGGGAGTTTGGCTCAGTGGCTTAAGCACCTGCCCTGGCAGATGCGAGGTTGTGAGTTCAATCCCCGGTGCCAAAAAAAAAAAAAAAAAAAAAAAAGATCAGAAGCCTACTGGGATCTGACTCTTAGAAATTGATGTTAGCAATGTGTCAGGCAATCTAGACTTGCTGGTGACGCTGAGATGGTGTCCCACAAGGGAAATGATCCCCCCTTTTCTAGATTGTGGATCTTTAGACTAATAATCCTGCCATTTTCATTTCATTTCCTGCAACTCAGGGTTGGCTTGCGAAAAGTTGTTAAGCAACATGCTAAATGTGAAATGTCAGCCCTCACTCTAAACTTTCCCGACTCAGAGCATCAAATGAAGACTTCATTTATAGTGACTGATCTTTGCTAGTCCATCCTAGAAGGGAGTCTGAAAGTTGCTGCATATAGTTAACAACTGTGTGCCCATGTCTTGCTTGAAATATTGTGACTGTTTATGAAAAGTATCTTTAATAAAGTTGGAAAAAAAAAAAAAAGTTGGATCCAGTTTGGCTTAGTGGAAAAAAAACCCAGCATGAGGAAGGAGAGGGGAGAAAGCTGATTATACTGTGATGAAAAACTCAGATAAGATTCTTCTTATGTGAGGAGACAACTTTTAACTGGGAAACTGAACAATCTCACTGTTATTACATACTATTTAAAAAGAAGGGTTAGCCGGGCATGGTGGCTCACGCCTTTAATCCCAGCACTTGGGAGGCTGAGGTAGGTGGAGCTTTGTGAGTTCGAGGCTGGCTTGGGCTACAACACAAGTGCAAGGCTGGCCTGAGTTGCATAGTGTGACCCTGCCTCAAAACACCAGGACCGGGAGTTTGGCTTAGTGACTTAAGTGCCTGTCTGGCAGGCGCGAGGTTGTGAGTTCAATCCCTGGTGCGGCAAAAAAAAATAAATAAATAAAAATAAATAAATAAATAAAAAGAAGGGTTTTGGGTTATGAGACAGAACAACATGAGAGTTCCTGATTTACACTGATGCATCATGGAAGGCCTCCCTTGAGAAGCAAAAAGTTGACAGCTAATGAATGAGTAGCAGAGAGCCATGGTGAATGAGTATTTTAAGCAGACAGAAGAGCACATCCGGAAGCACGAGACTAGCTGCACAGTCCCATAGGGCAGGCACCAGCCATGTGTGGCTATTTACAATTGTATTAACTAAAATTAACTAAAACATTTAGCTTCTCAGTCACGAAAGCCACATTTCAACTGGGCATGGTGGTGTACACCCGTAATCCCAGCACTTCAGAGGCTTAGACAGAGGACTGCTGTAAGTGTGAGGTCAGGGGGACTACACAGTGAGACCTTGTCTCAACCTCACCCCACAAAGTCACATTTCAAGTGCCTAACAGTAACATGGCTAGTGGCTATCAAGCTGGACAGTACAGATCATTCCCATCTTCACTGAATTTTCCACTGGACAACATTATTCTAAAGCTGGAGAGGTAAAGAAAGGGCATTAGAAAACTGGATTTTGTACTAAGAGTAACAGGAAATCATTAAAAGATTTCAAGCAGACTAGTAATATGACCTGTTTTAGTTACTTTTTCATTACTGAGACACAATACCTGACACCCACAACTCTAAAGAGGAAAGGTTTATTCTAGCACACAGTTTGTAGAGGTTACAGTCCACAGTTGGCTGGCTCCAAGGCAGGGTTGCATGGTAGAGGACAAAGAGTTCATAACATGCCCACAAGAAGCAGAGATCTCTCAAGAGAGGAGAGAAAGAGGGAGGGAGGGAGATTCTTTTAGGCCACGCCTACAGTGACTTACCTCCTCTTATTAGGCTTCACTTCCTAAAATCAGATTTAGCTACAAACTCATCAGAGGACTAATCCAATGATCCATGATCCAATCACTTCCCTGAAGCCCTACCTGTGAGTGCATGAGGCTTTGGGGGACATCTAGATATAAATCATGACAAGACCGTATTAATGTTTTATAAAGATTACCCTGGTTACCATGAGTAGAATATTTCAGAAGGGCTTGAGAGCAGAACAATCAGCTAGATGCTACTCTGGCACAGCCCAGAAAAGGTGATAGTATTGAAACTATAGTTGCAATAGTGCTTATGATAAAAGAGATGTACTAGAGAAATACTTGTAAAGGGGAGGTCGACTTAATCCAGCTGCTAAAGTTTAAATGTAAGGGACAGTGCAGAGAGGTGTCCATGATTTGAAACATTTTTGTTCTTGTTAAGAGAATGACTGGCAAAAAGTTTTAAGCACATATATATTGTGCTCTGGACATTCTAGGTTTAAATTAGATATATCAATTGAATGAACAGAATTTACTGACCTTACTAAAGACAAATTACAAGAAGAAAAACAGCTAAACTGAGGTGGGGAGAGGACCTCGAACATTAATGTGTAACTATGAAAAAAATAAATTTTTTCTACAATTCATCTTTACGAAGATTTCTCTCATGTTTGCTCATGTTGGCATTTTCATTTAATTCTCAGAACAGTCCTATGTATTAAGTATTAATACTTGTATTTTATAGAAGAAGAAATGGAAGGTTAGCAGTTATGTAACACATATCACATGGCAAGACCAGGCCCAAGTCTGACTAGCAAATCCGTACTGTTTTCTTCTTTTTTTTTTGCAGCACCAGGGATTGAACTCACAACCTTGCACCTGCCAGGGCAGGCGCTTAAGCCACTGAGCTGAACTCCTGGCCCTAGTTTTTTGAGGCAGGGTTGCACTATGTAGCTCAGGCCGGTCTTGCACTCGATTGTAGCCCAAACCAGCCTCGAACTCACAATGCTCCTCCTACCTCAGCCTCCAGAGTGCTGGGATTAAAGGCGTGCGCCACCATGCCCGGCTAAACCCGTACTGTCTTAACCAATATGATACACCACTTCCCACTGTTTTAATTATTATTGTTTAACTTAATAAAAGGAAGTGTTGGCCACTGGGAGTCAGACATCTGGTTCCTATTTCTGGCTGGCATATGAACAGAAAAAAGAAAAACAATCATTTGCTGTCTTTCCAGATAAAAAGCAAAGGGTTGTCTTGATACACACAGTACTTAAGGAAAAGTACACAAATAAGCTCTCAAACTGTTTTTCATTTTAGCTTCCGAGTATGATTAGGTATTTGCTCTTTGTTCCTTTATTCCAAGTCTTATACAATTCTAAACAAATGATTTAATGATTGCTTCCTGATGTGGACAATTAGAAGCAAGTTGACCACATGAGGAGTTCAGAGCCTAGTGGTTAAGGTAACAGACTAGAGCAGAATGCCTCAATCTGAATCCTGTCTACACCTGTGGTTGTGATATCATAGTTAACCTCTGAGCTTTGGTTCCTTTCTCTGAAAATAGGAGAAATAAGATCAAAATTAGAATGGAAGCGCTGAGGCACAGGGATTGGTGTCTGTTCTGTTCATACCTGGATCCCAGCATGTAGAGCTGTCCTGGGCACATTAAGTGCTCAATAAACATTTGGCAAATGAACCAACAGTAAATACTGAAGCCAGTCATGGTAGAACAGATAGTAGTCCCAGTACTTGGGAAGCTGAGACTAGGCCAGCCTGAACTACACAGCCAGACTGTCTCAAAGACAAAACAAAACAAAAGCAAAAACAAAGGCACCTCAGAAAGTAAATGCAGAGTAAATACTGGTATTTTATTACTATATGCATGGAATTTCAGATCTATAGTACTCATTATATTCAATGTATTTTCTAATACACAAATAAGAAAAACCAAGATATTCTAGTGGATTGCCAGTTTCCAAATCTAAAAGATATGGGTTTGGCTTTCACTGTCATGTCAGCATGTTCTGCATCCTGAGGGCAAAACGAAGCTTTATCAAATTCTTGATGCAGCAGCAAACTGTTACAGTGGCCTCTCTGGGCTGATATGGAATAGCATGTCAAGTGGGGAAATAAATCTTCTCTAATTGAAAAATTATGCCACTAATGCACCTTAATGAGCTTTGCCTCAGAAGTCACTAGGAAAAATACAAAGAAAATTTGTCTAAAATGTGGTAATAAACACATTTAAAACTCTTTTTGGGTGTGTGGCACCAGGGATTGAACTCACAACCTCGTGCCTTACAGACAGGCGCTTAGGTCACTGAGCCAAACTCTTGGCCCTGGTTTTTTGAGGCAGGGTCGCACTGTGTAGCTCAGGCTGGCCTTGCGCTCGCGTTGTACCCCAACTCGGCCTCGAACTCACAATGCTCCTCCTACCTCAGCCTCCCGAGTGCTGGGATTAAAGGCGTGCGCCACCATGCCTGTCTAAAACTTATTATACTACATAAAAATTCCAGTTCTAACAAAATAAATCAGGGAGTGATCATTTGACTTACAAGTATATTATACAATTTCTGCAAGCAGCAAATTCTTCCTACTGCACTTTTAATCAAATCTTGATTCTTTCCAATAAATCTCGTTTAAACTGAGATACCTATGGAGAGGAGCCACTAGTTTCTGAGAATACACTAACTTAAAATCTATTTTCTTATTACCAGAGAAGAGTAAGGAGAAGAAAACAAAAATGAACTCTTAGCTTGTCTTGAGAATCAAGTATCTCCTAACTGGGGTGAAACAAATCTAACAGGGAGACTGTTATCCCACCACTGGTTCTGCCAGGTATTTTTCCAGAAACTACCAACTAAATTACAGAATCAGATCGTAAGAATTTAATGCTATGGGCTCCAAAAGTATCTGTCAGCCCTATATTGGATTTCTTCAATCCTAATTCTCAGCCTAATTACAGATGTATATGCAAAACTCTGCTAAAGTACTGTTACTCTGATTCAGAATTAGGACTGAAAATACAAACACACACAGAAAGAGAAAAAGAGAGAAAGAGAGACAGACAGACAGACAGACAGACAGAATTTGGACTAAGATTCTGCTGTGTTTGGCCACTAAATACCTGCCCGGTGCGGTGCTTTTACTTCTACTAGGTGAACCCTTACTTTATAACATCAAGTCCATCCCCCTGAACCTGCAAGAGGCAGTTATAATCTGGTTCATGTTTATGCAGATCTTCACTAGCAAACTTGTCTCTTCCTTTTTGATCCACTTCTGGGCAAAAGTTTTCCTTCTTTTATGTAATTAATTTCCTTACGCCCGTCATTCTCTAATACAGATAGATAAACAGACAGACAGATTCCTGAAAGCAAGAATTATATTTTACTGGGTTTTGGAACTACAGCACCCGGCACAGTGATTGCTACACTGTATGTATCTTCAATAAATTTTCTGAAATGAGTGAATGTGCAATACATTATTTTGGAAGAATTTCCTTCCAATTTCTGCTTATTCTACACTCTGATTCTCAAGTACTGGGATCATATGTTTAATGCAAGAAAATGGCAAACTCCTCCATAAACAAATATGCTAAAAGCTTTGGACAATTCATTACAAAGCCCTGACACACAAACAGTAACTCTATCTTACTTTGCAAGTTTTTAATGGCCCAGTTTTTTTTTTTTGTTGTTGTTGTTGTTTATTTGTTTTGGTACTGGGACTTAAACTCACAATGGCCCAGTTTAAAGAAATTAGAACACCAAGTCTAAACTGTACCTGAATTTCATCACACTTGATTAGTTTCTCCACCTCTCCTTGACTTAGAAGAATGAATTCTTCATGCTGTACCACTTCAGGAAAATGCTTCTGGCTAAAAACCTCAGCCGCTTGCATCAAGTCAACACAGTTGTGAGTTTCAGCAAAATCCCTGATGCCCAGGCAATTAGAAGGGTCCAGCTGGCTTTCTAAGAACTCACAGCAGGCTTGCTTCACACCTAGGACAAACACAGGTAGTCAATTCAATTCAGGATACTTGGCCAGGGGTAAATTTGTTGTATAGTCTTGAATCTCAACATCTTCTCTATGTGTTATACACTGGCTCAACACATAAGACAAAGATTTTTTTATTTTTGACAGTACTGGAGTTTGAGCACAGGGCTTTTGCACTAAGCTCCAAATCTCCGAAATATTTTTATTTTGAAAAAGGGTCTCACTAAGGCACTGAATTGACCAGACTACACTTAAGCCTGCAGATTCAAATCCTCCTGCCTCAATCTTCTCAGCATACTTATATTACGGGAGTGAGCCATCACAACTGGTTATAAAATTATGATTTTTTAAAAAAACGTGCTATTTAGTCTTTTTGAGACAGGATTTCACTATGCAGTTCAGGCTAGCCTTGAACTCGAAGTAATCCTCCTGCCTCAGCCTTTAGAGTGATGGGATTACAGATGTGTACCACCATGCTCAGCATTAAAATTAGAAATTTTATCCTTAAGGAAACTGAATGTTACTGCTATCTTGTGTGCTGTATCAGTTTCAATAAAACTCGTATCTGCCTCTGCTTCATCTTTAAAATGAGTATGACAAAATGAACTGCTTCCAAGGACACTGGTAAAATTAATCAAAAACTAAAACTTGGGAACCAAACTATAAAACCAATTACTAATTCGGCACAATGTACCTGTCTTTTTACTGTACATCCAAACCTACTAAAAGATTTCAGTGAAGAAAATACAGAAGATACTATGTACAGTCTCATATTTGTCTAACTGAGAAGTTCAGAGTAAGGGCTGGGAATGGAGCTCAGGGGTACAACATTCATCCAGGGTTCAATCCCTGGCACCACACACACACACAAAATGTTCAGGGTATAAACCTATTTAGTACAATCTTGTACTAAAAGTAGAAAATATTTCAATTATGTACATGCAAAAACAAAACAAGTTGGGTGTGGTGGCACACACCTGTAATCCCAGCTTTATGGGAGGCTGAGTCTCCCTATAAATCTGGCTATCTACTGGCCAGACAGATAAAACAGCTTCCCTGGAGGCAAGGAACACTATGAGTTTCTTTTATTTCTTTACAGCAATATAATAAGAAAGAAAAATGCTTATACCATCCATTCTTCCACTTTTTTAAAAACAGAAAAGATGTGCAGGCCTTTTCATAGAGCTAAATACTCGTATTTTGACAATTCCGTGTATTGATAATGACATCTCTCAACAACCCTTTTTTAGTTGCTCAAAGATTCCAAAGCCATGGACCATAAACTTAAATGTCCATAGTCTAGACTTCTTAAAGTTTCATGATGGAGCTGACATCAATTTTAAAGATTCCTGGGAGTAATTTGCCATGAACAATGGCAACTTTTAAAGTCTGTACCTTTCAGCTGAAGCAGACAGGCTGCAGGGAGCAGTTCTTGTACATTCTCCACTGTCACATGTACTGTTTCTGTGTACACGAAGTCCAACAGGATTTCCATGGTAGAGGCAGTTAAACCCTGGATATCAACATAAGGTTTCCCTTTCTCTGAAAGCTGAAAATTCACAGGGTATGAAAGAATAGTAGTTATAATTCTACAAAATAAAGATAATTTGAAATCCAAAAACTTAAAGTGATGTTAAAATACATCTTCTAAAAATTATGGAGTCTAACAAGCCCCCCCCAGATGCATGGACAGAGAGCAGAGGGGAAAAAGAGACAGAAACAAGGAACCCTTGCGTAGCGGGGACAAGGACACCACAAGTGCCTGCTGGAGGCCGTGTCCTACCTCCTGTCTCTTCCACCCTTGACAGCAGGGACTCAGTCTTGTCTCCCCACCACGACGAGGCCCAGGAAGATGAGGCAGAGCAGCCTTCCAGAGACTGTCTTCCCTTCCCTTCCTGGAGACGGGCATGACACTGGCCTTCTCTCCTAGCTGGCTATGCCCAGAGGCATGTCCAGAGGATTAACTTTCTTCTACCCTCACTCTCCGTCTGCTCAGAACCTTAACAAGTGGCAGGTAAAGCTCTGGGACCCAGGAAGAGACAGAAATCCCTGACAACCCATGTCTCTGCAAGGTCCAGGGGGCCCTGCCAGTTCCCATATCCAACTCCACATCCCACCAGGCAGTTGCCCAGCCAGGGAGCCGCGGAGACAGGCAGTTTTCCTGGGAGCCCCTCCTTTCTTCACACCACAGCGAATCACATGTTATAAAATCATTCATAAAAATGCGTATAAAAATTATCTTCCATATGCTACATCCACAGAGAACCCACTACCAGGCGTCGTAGGGCCCTTTGCTTTCCTTTTAAAAGAAAAGAATGAAAACAAAACCAAAATCCTAATGCCTCAGGGCATTTGGTACCCACAGGAGACAGCACTGTCACTGTAAACTGTCTGGGCTATGGCAGAGAAGGCAGGCTGCAAAGATCACCAGTGTGCCAGGCTGTGTCCCTGCAGTCCACAGCCCACTGCCCTGCCCAGGTCCACTTCTCAGACCCACAACCCTGCAGGTTAAGACGTCTTTTCCTCCTAGGAGGTGAAGTGGCTGAAGGCAGGAAAGGGGAGAAGGCATTTTATAAAAGGATACCTCTAATTCCTTTTATTCAGATTTTTAAAAAATGAACCCTCTAAAATATTATAGTTTAGATTGGGTGGGGTGGTGCACTCCTATAATTCCCGCACTCTGGGAGGCTGAGGCAGAAGAATCCCAAGTTTGAGCCCAGTCTGGGTAATTTAGCAACTTACTGAGTCCTTGTCTCAAAATATAAAAAGGCTAGGAATGTAGCTCATTGTGAAGGCCTTAGGTTCAATCCCCAGTAGAACCCTTAGATATGGAATACACTTGTAGCTTTTAAAATGAGTGCGCAGTTATTTGCACCCCAGGAGTACACAGAAGTGGAAAATCAATTTCAACAATAATTTAAAATCCTGATTCCATCTTAAAACCAACATAGAAATAGAATAGAATGTAAAAGTTCCACAAACACACCACTACTGTCTCTGAGCTTTTAAGAAACAACCCAATTTCAACCAAATTTCATTCTTGTAAAAGACTCTATGGGTTATAGGTCCACATCCTCCAGGACTACCAATTTCCTGTCATCTGCCCTTACACTACACTGGTGACAATGAAAAGGAACAGGCAGATCACTGTAAAAGGCTTTAACACTGAATAAAACTGAGCTGCTTGATATTTTTTCAAAACACTAGGTCACTGGGGTCATAGCCTGTGGTAGAATGCTTGTCTCACAAGTACAAGGCCCTGAGTTTGATTTGCACATGTGCACAAACAAATTTGCACATTTGCACATGTGCACAAACATACAGAAGTCAAATTACAAAATAGGTTAACTCTGTTTTAGGATTACAGAATAACTGGTAGTATATTTAAAGTATCTTCTTTAAATAATGAGTTTAATGAGGCCACATAATCACACACAATGGTTTAGTTACAAGTGGAAATCTTAAGCTAAGCATGGTGGTACATAACCATAATACTAGCATTTAAGGATTGAGACAGGAGGCTCTCCAAGTTTGAGGCCAGCCCTGACTACATAATGAATTCAAGACAGGGATAAACTACCCAGTGAGATGCTGTCTCGAAAAAAAAGAGAAAGAAAAAAAAAAGTAAACATCTTCAACATTACAGAACAGTGAACTAACTGAAAGCTAATTATCTTATGAAAAGTTCATTAAACTTTAAAAATTCAGTTTAAACATTCATATTACTCACAAAACTCCAACACATTTCCATTATGAACTAAATGGTTTTGAATTCTCTCAGCCCAGACAGTAATCAAAAAGGATTCTTTACCAAAGCCAAATCCAAATCAAATCCTAATGTCAAAAAACATCACTAGTACATTATTTGGGGAAAACATATCAGGTTTATTAACATTAAACAGAGGTATTTAAAAACAATTACCATCACAGCACATTAAATGCATTCAGTAACAACGATACTAAGAATACAAGCATTCCAGAAGTTTCTTGTTCAACACATGAGATACATTCCCATTACTCAAATTGTTCAATTATGGAAATGATTTCATTTATGTAAGAACCTAGACCATTTTGTATTTGTAGTTTTGATTTACAATCAGTCAGCATGCCTTTCATTTACTACTATTTCATCTGATTCTCACAGCAACTCAGTAAAGTAGTTAAGTCTGACATGTTTGCCACTTAAGAGACAGAAAATCTAAAGTTCAAAGAAGTTTTGTGACTTGATCAGGATCACTTAACTACTAAAAGCTAGGTAAAACCCAGGGCCCTGGCCATAGCCCTGTGATTTCTTAGTTAGGCACTTAAGCAGTATTTGAGAGCTGGAAGAGAACAAGGAACCACTTCATTTTACAGACCCTCCCAGGGAAATGAGATGACTGCCAGAGTTCATACAGAATTACTAAAACAACTAAGCCCAGAACCCAGGTCTGGACTCTTTTTCTCTTAAGCTGATTACTCTTAAAAGTAAAGAGAACCAAATGGCATTTTCTTGTCTGGCAGCAGTTTTTAAAGAAAGAAATAGCCAGGTGTGGTAGCTTACACCTAGCACTTGGGAGGCTGAGGTAGGAGGATCACTGTAAATTCAAGGTCACCCTGAACTACATAGTGAGACCCTGTTTAAAACAAACAAACAGCACTGATGAGAAAAACAGTTTTGTAAAATTTCATACTAATTTCTAAATGTGGAGAAAAAAAAAACAGTGTAATATATAACTAGCAGCCAGCAGTCATTTCCTGCTTAGCAGCTGCTGAGTAGCATTCTCTTTACCCAGCTAAATGCCAACTGTTTCTGATGTTCTTGGGCAGGTGTCAGGGAGAACTGTATAGGACTGGGATCTGTAATTTTTTTTTTTTTTTTTTTTGGTACTGGGGATTGAACTCATGACCTTACGCTTGCACTGTGTCACTGAGCTATATCCCTGGCCTCCAGGATCTGTAATGTTATATTAGACAAAAATCACTTTAAAGTTAGTCTGGGTTAGCTGAAATGACCTATCAGATTTCTATGTTTTTCCTACATGTCTATGTGGCTGAACACTAGCTGACAGAACTATAAACTGCAATGGCTTTAAAGCTAGACTGTGCAATATAAAAATCTGTATTGCGGGAGCTGAGACACAGAAGTACAGAACCCCAATGGGCTTCAGACTCAGAAGATACAGAATTAAATCCTACCTCTACTGGCCACACATGGTGGTACACATCTGTAATCCCAGCACTCAGGAGGCTGAGGCAGGCAGATCACTGTGAGTTTGAGGCCAGCCTGAACTGCAGTGAAACCTTTTCTCAAAAAGACAATAAACAAATAAATAAAGAAATAAATCCTACCTCTACTATTTACATGTCACGTGACTTGGGGCAAGTCATGTAATATACCTTCCTCCTTCACTTGTAAAAGGAGATGGTAATTCCTATTCCTAGGGTTAGATAAACATGTAGCACGGTAGCCTGTCCAAAAAAGTAGTTATTATCATTATTATGATACTACTGATCCTACTCAGATCCAGCAGCAACATCTTCACTAAGGTGACAGACTAACTAAAGAAAATACTGGTGGTAAGAAAAACTTTTATTTTTGAGACAGGGTCTTGCTACGTAGTTCAGGCTGGTCTCGAACTTGTGGTGATCCTCCTGCTTCAGCCTTCCAAATGCTAGGGTTACAGCCATGTGCCACCATAACCGGTTTAGAAAAACTTTTTAAGAAGTCTTATCATAGTCAGGTATGGTGCTGCACACTTAAAATTCCAGTACTCTTGGAGATTGAAGAAAGAGGATCAGAGGTAGAGCCCAGCCTGAGCAATTTAGCAACTTAGTGAGACCTGTCTCAAAGTAAAAAAGATAGAAAGAGACTATGGAGTTGGGCATGGTAGCTGTATAGGATATGCTATGTACCCCCAAGTCCTCATACTTTTGATGGGGCTGAGTCTGACACTTGTGATCAGTTTGTTGTCTAGCGCCAGGATTAATGACGTGACTGCTACACCCGCCCAGGGGTGGAGCTGAGATACAGTATAAGGGAAGGCGGGTCTTCCTCTTGCTTGCTTCCCGGCTTCTGCCCTCTCTCTCGCCAGCGCGGATTGCGGCTTGCAGC
>RJWM01011374.1:0-60039 GCA_004363535.1 Dasyprocta punctata | reverse complement strand
CAAACCACAGCACCAACTAAGCTTTAAGGTTGCTTTCTGAGGTCATATTGTTTGGAGAGGGAAATTCTGCAATGCCCCCTGTCTCTTCTCCGAAGCTTTCTAACTCTTGAAGCAGATCCTTAGTTCCCATTTTGGTTATCTTCCTTTTTGCATAAATGTCTTGGAAACTCCTATGGGGAATTGGAATGAACTTCAAATTACCAAACCCACCCTCCCCCCAAGTCTCTAACAGTAAATTATTTTTCAATCTTTAGGATACAAATGAAGAACCCAATGTTTAGTTGGGTCAGGTAATGCACACAGTTAAAGTGTAGTGCTCCCAGGTGCAAGAATTACTTTATCAAAAAAAAAAATTTTTTTTCAGCAAAGAAATGTAAGACTCTTGATGCCATTGCAGAACAAAGCTAGAACCTAAGGTATGCCCTTCCAAAATGAGAGCAAAGGGAGAGAGGAATTTGAGATTCTGATGATCTGTTTTGGTTGATAGGGTCACGCTGATCAGGAAAAGGAAAGAACCAGACTACAAGGAGTTGGTTCCCGTCCAGCTGTTTACTATTGAGCCTCTCCAGGGTGGGCTTCCTTTGCTAGAGGAGGGAAACAGTGTCTCACATGATCTCCAGCTCCTCCCTCTTAGAACCAGACAAGATGACAAATGTGAAACCACCCCAAAATACAGATTTACCGCACACTCCATAAATGTATTAGTGTGGAAAACAATCACAGAGTTTCAAGAGTCCTAAGACAAAAGAACGCAGGGGATTTCCCACTTTGGTCCCTTCTGGGTGCCCACAGAAGAGCACTAGCACATCTACCCAAGCAAATGTCTCTGCTTTTGTTTCCTGCTTGGTGCCTGTCTCTTCCTCAGCTGGGGCACCTCTGAATTGACTTCCCAGGAAGAACTCCCACTGTCACAAATGGAATTGCACCTGCAGCCTGCAGAGAGGCAAATGGAGCTCACCAGGAGGAGAGTTAGACCTGCAGGTTTTGCTTAAATCAGAGAAGCAGGAAACAGATAAGTATCAACTTGAAATTACTTTATCATAGCTGTTAAAATAGAGGCGCGAGAAGGAGGCTTTGTCCTTAGAGAAATGGGCAATATTTGTGGGCAGGAGAAAGATGGTGTGATGGATGAAATCAGGAGAGAAGAGGCAGGTGTGTTTCTAATCAGGCAAACACCACACCACAGTGTATAATAAAAGTCCAGTTGTGCCTACAGTAAGCTAAGACAGCTTAGCAAAACAGGCTTAGAATCCTCATTTCATGAAAGAAAAAAACAAGGTCTGAGGCAAGACGCTAACTCCCAGTGCTGCCTCCAAAATACTATCTGGAATTTTCAGATCTCCTTCTCTGTTCAGGATTTGTCATTTGAAGACTTTTTTTTCTACTGCAGTGAGAGGACTGGGCTGAGAAAGGAACCCTTTCTATCTGGGATAAACACAACTCCCAAACTGCTAAACGTCAGATGTGCCAAGTTTGTGTCCCCTGAACATCGAAGAATGCATTTTAAGGGGCAACAGAGGTTAAGAGTAGGAAAAGTTTCTTAAGAGATAGCAGCTGAGAGCCAGGAGGGGTCTGATCATGGCCCTTTGGGGTAACTCACACAGCAAAATCATAATGCAGGTACAATGCGGGCCAGAGTACAATCAACCTATAGGATTACTAGTATAGCTGCTTGGCTAATACTAATCCTGTAAGAAGAGAAGTCGAATAGTTATAGGCATTTAAATTAGATAGAAATATTATAGGCAGTCAGCTAGGGCTGGGCCCTCCAAGGAGCCAGTACAGAACCCCAGATACCTTGCAAATGTAGGGAAGACAGGCACCTCCACCTTGGGCCAGGCCTCAAGAGAAAAGGTGAAACAAATGCACCCACATAGTTCCTAAGGATAAACATCAGGTATTGATATTCTAAATCGGTATCATCACCTCGAGGAAGCCAGGAAGAGCCACTAACCCAACGCGTTACAGGAAGAGCCCCTGTTCTGTATTCATGCTCACTCGCTATGTGACTCACTTCCCCATTTGATCCCGATTTAATCAATTTTCCCGAGGAGTTATACTCGTAATCTTATTAGTTGACCACAGTTTTATCCTACCTCATGCCCACCTCGCGATTTCCCCACCTGGGATTTGCCTCAGTCATGGTTTTGCTCTATACAACCCCTAGGGGGCGGATGATATAACTCAGGTGCACAGCACTTACCTGGCAAGCACGAGGTCATGAGCTCAATTCCTGGTACCAAAAAACAAATTCCTAGAAAAGGCAGGGTCCTTGGCAACCCACTCAGGACCGCTTCTGTCTCTCTCTCTCAGAAGTTCCCTTTCCCCCAATAAATATATTCTACTCTTAACTTCTGTTGTTCCTAAAATTCATTCTTTGATTTTAGGGAACACAAACTTGTACCAGACATCCTGCAGGTTGGGAGTTTCTTTCCCCTGTATCAACAGCAAGGGTACCTGGAAGGAACAAAGGCATTTTGGGGAAGGGATGGGCCCAGATTCTCTGGTCACCCACCTAGGAGTACTGATGCCTAGCTGGACTTCATGGGCCAGGTGGTGTTAATTGCAATATAATCTCAAGTTAGTGTTTATCCCTTTGGGAAGCATGTAGGCCTGGCCAATGCATCCTTATATTGCAGCCTGGCCTTCTTTAAATGCATCTCCAGTGATGATTATGATATGTTTATTGTTTGGGTGACTTTCCTGAGATCCCAGTCCCTGTCGATTTTAATTCATATGTAACGTAACTGCCTATACTACTGTGTACAATTGAGCGGTCACCTATGTGCGTGGCCATCACTGTTGACCCTCTTGCAGATGCAACATCGCCAACCCCGTTGCAGCGGACTTTCGTCCCTCTCAATGGCAGTGACCTTTCCATCGATTAAATCAAGTCTCTTCTTGCGCACTCTTGCAACTTGACTTCAGCGCCAAGTTAATCACATGTGAGATGCATGCTAACAGGGCCGGCATCCCTGAGGTCACTGATCAGTGTGACAGAAACAACGTCATGGCGTGGGTGATGACCAGGTGGGGGTGGACATGCTCCTGGGGGCTCTGCTTGTCCAGCTCGGCTTCACTGCTCAGGAACGAGCCATGCACTGTGCTTTTTCTGGGCTTTTCTGGGGTTGGGATTTTTTGTTTGTTTGCTCATTTTGTTTTCAGTTCTAGGGATTGAACTCAGGTTACGCCTCCCAGCCCATTTCTATTCTTTATTTTGAGATAAAGTCATCACTATGCTACCCAGGCTGGATTTAAACTTGCACTCCTCCTGCCTCAACTTCCCAGAGTGCTAGAATTATGGACATGTGCCATTGTGCCTGGCCAAAATACGTTTTTAAATACAAATTTTCCCTGTTTTATTTCCACCAAGATCTCTCTTTCTCTCTCTTCCCCCGTCTCTCTCTATATATATATTTCCACAGAGACCTCATGTTTTGAAAGATTTTTATCTACCAAACCTCACTTAAGTAAATTAACTCGTTTGACAAGTTTTATTCATCAAAGACTTAACTGCCGATCAAAGCTTCTAATAACTAATATTTCCACAGTGTGCTAATTATAATTCCAGGCTAAAGCAAAAAAAAAAAAAAAAAAAAAAAAAACCTTGACATTTTAATTAACATGGGCAGTTTTGCCATCTTAAATGAGTCACTTATATTAGCTTTTTGCAAATACTGACAATAATTTATAATTGTCCTATGGATGCAGGGACCCAGAATTCAGAAACAGGAAGTTTCCTGACCTCTGAAGTGTGGGAGACAACTTGACCAGGTCTTCTTGAATGCAGAACAATTGCTGCAACATTGATTATATCGAGACTTATTTGCTTATGTTGATATATACAGAGCTGACTGTGGTATTTCCTTCTCTCTTCAATTGACTCTAAGCATTGCAAATAAGGCTAGCTGAGGTACTGATATGTAATCTCTAAAGCCATCCGACAGTGTCCTCTTTCCTCCCATAGTGATCTCTGTAAAATATATAGGCACAGCAGGATGGCAGAGCCAGTGAGCTCCAGGAATGTCAACTGGGTATGAGCCTTGAGAAAGAGGCTATGAGTCCCCAGGGCCTAAAAGTTTACATATCAGAAGCAGGTACTGGTTTGTAGTCTTTAAAGCCATCAGACAGTGTCCTGCTTCCTCCCAAAGTGACCTTTGTAAAATGTATAAAGCACAGCGGGATGGCACAGCCAGTGAGCTCCAGGAATGTCAACTGGGTATGAGCCTCAAGGAAGAGGCTATGAGTTCCCAGGGCATAAAGTTTGCATATCAGAAAATGAAGCAGCAGCCTCCTAAAACAATACAGTTGCTATCTTGGCTGGGTTGTGCAAATTGATCCCCCTGCATATCTTTATCTGCATTTTGCAGAGATACTTTTCTCATTACATTGTTAGGCAGCAAGTTACCCACGTAGTTCCCGCCATCCTCACTGTCACTCATCCTCAAGCCACCCCCTTGCTTCACTAGTTAATAAATTCTGGGAGAGGCCTAGGATCAAGACCTTTGTCCACATGTCCTCACGAGGATTGGACTCAGGACCCCTTGGCTGCCCTTAACCTTGAATATGTCTCGGAGTCTTTACTCTCACCGTGGGTTGCATTGGAGGTGGTAGATTGGAATTAACTTGCTGGTATTCCAATAACGTCTCAATGGAATTATAAATGTAATTTCTTGGATTGTGAGGAAGACTAGAGAAAAGATTACAGTACTTGGATATCCATACTCAATATTTGGGATTACAATACAAAGTGAGCTCAAGGGCATTTTTATGTAATCTTCTAAGACTTTCTGCTAGTGTCTTCCACACTGTATTGTAGTTGTCTATTTATACATAACTAGATTTCCATTGCTTCGCCTCCATCCCTAACGCCGTGATCATACCTACTGAGCTTCTTCCAAACATGTGCTTCCCCAAGAAGGGTGCTAGTGCATGTTATTTTCCCCCAATCAGGTCACCAATATTTATTTTGTTACTCATCTATCTGAATATTTTGGCATACAAACAAAGAGATGTCCAAAGAAATGAAAAACCCCTTGCCTCTGTCTCCCAACCTGGATCAGCAGAAACAGACGCTCATGTGGCAGGTGACTACACAAGAAAAAGGTGAGAGTGTCGCAGGAAGAGAAAAAGAGGAGGGAGAGTAGTTCTACATGCGTGAACGGATGAGTCTGGCCATTACATAGAGGAGGTGAACATCCACGCACAGAGGAGAGAAGTCAAGCTCAAGGCTGCTCATCAGCTGCACCCACCTGGAATTTAGTCGCTGAGGAGGACATGGCAAGAGACAGCAGCAGGGGCAGCCGATTGAGTGTTCATTGATAAGAAGTTGTCAGGAGCTACATCTTTTGTGAAAGACGTACTTGCACATTAGAAAGCACAGTAACTCTACGTGAGTATAGTGTGACCAGTGTGTAACTCAGATGTCAGCAGCTTTGACCCTGCCAGCGACACAATGGAAAGGCCCTGGGGTCCCCCCAACCCCTGTCAAATCCCTATTCCTTCCATAGATTAGTGGGAGAAAAGAATGCATCGCCTAAACACACGGACAGTTAAGAAGCAGATGCAGGAAGCTTTCTGCCCTCCATTTACCCAGAAGTGGGACTCGGATTTACAAAGATGAAAGGAGTCTCACATCCACCTCTACTGGGGAGAGCCAAGGCACCCTGGTTTGCATATGGTTGGAGCGTGTCCCCCTGGGGTTTGTGCATCGAGAGCTTGGTCCTCCACGGGGCAACATTGAGAGGTAGCAGGACCTTGAAGGGGTAGGGTCTAGAAGGAGTCCCTTAGATCACAAAGGACAGACTTAAGATGGCTTTCATGGAATCCTGAAGGCACCCCAAGTCACCCCTAAATCAACATGACCATGAAAGTTAAACATTTTGAATCAATTCAGGACACACGGGCCGCCGTGACAGCACCATTAAAGACATTCGTGAAAGAGGACTCCAGAGCAGCTTCCGAACGTGGCAAGCATGATGGGAGGAATCTATCTGAAACAAGGAGGAGTGTTGTAAGGGGGATCAATGGCAATGTGTCTTCCAATATAGTAATTTTTTTAAATCCACTGTATTTTTTTATCATACCTCATAAATCAACTGTTAAATCCTTTGAACAGGAGATCCTTAAATGTGAGACAGTAATTAGAGAACCGACTTCAGTTAGGATTATGTAAAGATGCATAAGGAATTGGTGGAGAAAAACTACATTATCATAATAACAACAGATAACATTTCTCTGTATGACAACCTTCTGAGAGCTTTGCATTCACAATGTGCTAACAAAGGGAGCCCTCTCACCAGCAGTACAGCTGAAGTCGCCACAGTTCAGAGAGGGTACTTCTCACTCCCCAAATACCTAAAGGTATTTTTAGCAACCAAACTGACAACTATGTACAATGTACTACGCAATGGATTCTGGCAGGGGTTCCCCATTTCTCCTCCCTGAAGTGGGAGACCATGAACTTCAAGAGATTTCCCCAAGCTGTCTGCTGCTTACTCTTGTCTCATGTGGTCTAATCAACATGAAGATGCTGGCTTTTTGCTTGAATTCCTCCTTACTAATCCTCAGTTTTAATCTGTACTTAGGTATTTAGCCATGGTGTTTTTTAAGATCTCCGTGTCTTCCCGGTTACTTTGGCTTTTCTCTAATGCGCTTTATACATGCACATACTCACACATTCTCTCATCTTTAAGTCATTTCTCTTGAAAACATTTCTTTTTCCAGCTGCTGCCTCTTCCTTGTAGCAAAACTCATCCAAAAAGTATCTACACCTCTGGTCCGCATTCTCTCTCCCACTATTCTGTCCTAAAAACACCTGCTCAGGGTTTGTGTTGCCATCGCTGAATGGAAGAAGCCCTTCAAAGCTCTTAGCAGCACACGGAGAAGGCTGGCGGTCGGCTCTCTCCCAGGGCACAGCGGCATCACATACACTGGGTGACTGGCGTCGGAACCCCGTGACCTTTCCTCTGGAATCCAGGACAGGCCTCCGCTCTTCCCTGGGTCTCCTGCCATTCCCTAGTGTCTGCTTCCCGCACTCCCCCGCTGGTCCCCCTGTCCCTCAGGTCCCTCAGCATCTGTGCACTTCCAGAGCTCGGCCCTCAGCCCCTTCATTGTCCTGTCTCCATCCAGCCCTGGTGAATCTCCAAGCCTTACCCTGTGTCTTGGCTTTAAACAGCATTTATAGTCCAGGTCCCAAGGGTGCATATTCAAGCTGAGATCTCTCCCCACGTTCCACCTTCATATACCCAAAAGCCCAAAGGACGACTCCACTGCATATTTAGACCTCTCATCCATAGCATGTCCAGAAGTCTGTCCCAGGTCTTTCTGTCCACAGGATTCTCATGCTAGCTCACGGTTCCTCCATCTCTCCACGTCTCAGGCACCACCTTGGAGTCAGCCCTGACTTCCTTCTTTCTCTCTGAGAGGACAACCACTCCAGCAAGCAGACCCTTCTGCGTAGATCCAGCATCTCCCCACCTGTACTGTAAATGCCTTCTGCTCAATGAGACTTACCCACTGTCCTGTTTAAAATTGCAGCTCCTCTCCCAGGACTCCTGCTCCAGCCTTGTAGGGGTTGTTGCTTAAGGCACTTAGTGCCTTTGACTGTCCAATTCCAAGTGTCTCTTGCTAGGTACCTTTATCCCCCTCTGAGACATGAACTCCAGGTATAGAGGACATGGCCTCTTTTCTCACCGATCCATGACAAGTCCTGTGCAGCCAGCGGGATCCCAAGAGGGTTGATGGGAGATTAAAAAACAAAACTGGACATATACTAAAGGAAAAGCTGGGACCAGGTGGGACCTGACCTCTCTGATGGAGAGGCAGCAACAACCCAACACAGTCTGCTCCAGTCCCAACAACTTGTTTATATGGCTCACCTCTGGTGCACTGTGTTCTGGGGCTGGCCTTGCTCTAGCCCAAAATTAGTGATCAATTTCTAGTTCAGTCACTCCCCACCAAGTCCCCAGAACAGAGGGGAGGGTCTGGGGGCTAAAGAATGAAGTGCTAGAGTGGAGACCTTCCAACTCCAGTGCCATCCTCTCTTCTACCTCTCTTTGACTTCAGGAGAAGAATGTGTTCTGAACTTTCTGCCAAAGAAAAGGTGGGCTGTTGTTTTTATTGAGACTCATATATAAAAGTAATCATTCTAGGAAAACCAATTTGCTTCCATTTATCATATTCACAGTGTTCTTCAATCATACCTCTATCTAGTTCCAAAATATTTTAATCACTCAAAAGATAAAAGATACTCATTCAGCACACTTCCTGTTTCCTATTTCCCCAGCCCCTGGCAGACATCTGCCTTCCTTACCCATGAATATACCTATTCTGGATGGGTTTATATAAATGAGATTATGTGGGTAGAAGCTGTTATTGTTTAGTGTCTTTTCCTTTGCATATTGTTGTCAAGACTCACCTGCTTTGTGGTCTGCATGGGTACCTCATCATTTTCATAGCTGAATAATATTAACTCATATATACCACATAAATAGATATTCATTATATGCTTTATAGCTGAATAATATTGCTATATATATATATATTTGTTTACCTATGGACACTTGCACTGCCTCTGCCTGTTAGCTATTGTGAACAGCAGTGCTGCTACCAACATGCAGACACATGTTTAGCACCTGTTTTCCATTCTTGCACATATAAATTTAAAAATAGATGTGGTGAGCTAGCATTACATTTATCTTTTTGAGAAAATACCAACTGTTTTCCATAGCATCTGAACCATTTTACTCTCCCACCAGCAGTGTACAAGAGTTCCAGCTTTCCAATTTTCCACACACTTGTTATTTTCCCTATAGGTGTGTGTATGTGTGTGTATTTCTCATTACAGCTTCAAAATAGGCGCAAAATGCCCTTTCACTGAAGCCTTGATTTGCGTTTCCCTAATGGCTATGGCTGTTGTGCATCTTTCCTTGTATTTATTCATTATTCAAATGTATTTTTTTGGAAAAAATGTCTATTCACTTATAACTCGTTTTTTTTCTTTTTGTTTTTGAGTTATGAGTTCTTTATAGATTCTGAGTGCCAGATTCTTATCAGATATATAACTTGTGAATATTTTCCAATTCTGTAGATTGTCTTTTTTACTTTCTTGCTAACATCTTTGGATGGATAAAAGGGTTAATTTTGATGAAATCCATTTTATCCAATTTTTTTTCCTTCTGCTGCTTAGGCATTTGGTGGAGTAGTGGTTGTAAAGCCACTTAGGTGGGAAGATTCCTTCTTGTTTAGAGTCCAAACCCTGACTGAATGTAAAGTGAAGAGCACCTCAGTCTTTTGATCTCCATTTCGGTTGCCAACAACCCTGCTGCCATGTGCAAGGAGGAAATAGAGTGGAGGAGTATTTGGCAACTGAACAGGAACACAGGCTTCGAAAGTTCGTAACCCAGGACCACACTTTACCGCAGTCATCACCGGAACCTCCTAGCTCTGCATCTTCTTCTCCAGGTCAAGATCCCCATCAGAAGTAGCCTGCTCTGCTGGTGGGGCTGAAGTTGTGAGCACATGGTCTGGCTTCCAGAGACAGAGTTGAGGAGTAACTGGCTTCTTTCAATTTCATAGTGATTCTGCCCCAACACCCACATTGTCACATCGGTCAACAGTGAAACAGGCTGAGCACTGAGTTGCCTGCCCAGTCAAGGAGTCCATGGCCCTGATGTTAGCATCCTGTCACTTAACGCAACTCAACCATGCTTAGCTTACTCTCCTACTTCGCATTTTGTAAGGAATATTTAGCCCAACTATTTAACATTACAGCTAAATACTGCCATTTTAAAACCACAAGCACTCTGCATTCTGAAAGATGGAGAATTGAATGACCCTTTAAGACAAAGTGCTCCTGCATTTTCTGGGAAGCACCTGCCTCTGTCTAACAGCACAGCAGACACCCTGGGTCCAGACATTTCTGGTGGAGCTATGTCTCTCTAGCTTAGCTGACTTGTTGGAATAAATGTGTCTTGCCATCTCAAAGGATAGAAACTTCCCTACGTCTTTGTGCGATCGTTTATTTTTGTGGAGGGGTGTGTGTGTACTCAACAGCAAGCACTTGTCTGTGGGAAATGTTGGGGGAAAACTCAGAAGACCCAAGAAATATAGTTTGACAGCCAACAGCTGAAAAACTGTAAAAAGTGCAGGAAATAAAATGTTCTGCATATCAAATTACTCAAATGGGTCTAACAGAGAAACTGGGAAATATGCTGATGTTGGTTGGTGCTTGGGTGTAGTTCCCTTTTGGAGGCTCTGAAGAAAGACCATGATGGGGGGTACTGTGAGGAGTCTCCCCTCCAGAGACAGGATGTCTTGTTATTGCCAATATGGCACCACTTCCTGTCTTTGCAGCCTCTTCTATGGCTGCACACCCTTGCACTGTCAGCAGCCTGACTTCCCAGCTGTTGATATCTCTACTGAAACCAAAGGGAGGCTGCCCACCTGCTCCTGGTGTCACCCTGGCTGTTGGGGGTGGCAGAGCCTGAGTAGTCTGCTATACTCTGACTGTAGGCCACCCAAGGGAGCCAGCAGGGAGTGTCCAAGGCTCCTTCAGCTGGAGAAAGTTCAGGCTTGCAACCAGTCAGTGTAATGGACAAGACTTTAAGTAGGCAAAAACAATAACAAGTGCTACTCCCACACACATTCCAAAATTGTTTTAAACATGATGTTACTTTTTAATCCAATAAAATATTGATTAGGCTGATTACCATTGCTTCATTTTCTACCTTGGCACCAAGATATTGAACAGCATAATTGCCTGATGAGTAGGAATTTAAGTTTGCTGGGACTCAAAATTCTTTTAAATTCATTCAATAAGAATTATGAAGTTCCAAATCTTCTTAATTTGTAGTATTTAATAATAATTTAAGGTTATGAAAGGTTATGAGAGCTGGAAAGCAATGTAGAATGCCATTTCTTGAATATTTTATTAGTATTCTAAAGTCATTCATTGAAACTCTTTAGTTTTTTTAAAAAAAGTAAATTCTTGCAATTCTACTTTTTTCCTGAATTTTTCTGTTTCCTTTCCTTTCCAAACTTAGTCACATCCTTGATACTTTCCATCTTAAATTCACCCAGAATTGCAGTTTAAATGTCACAAATTTAAAAATTAAGAGAGTCAAAAAAGATTAAACAGCATCCCTTTGTTTTTTTCCCAAGAGCTTTAAAAAACGGAGAGACATCTCCCCTAAATCTCAAATTATATTTTCAAACCTCGTCACAATCGTATACAGCATGGCAAGGAATCTGGCCTAACATTGAGACAGACTTGTTCACAAATGATTACAAAAATTAGAATGTCTTGCCTTTCCCACTTACGTAGTTATCTGTCTTAAACTAAATTTTGCTTATGGGGTGAAGCAGGATGCATTTCTACTTTCTTCAAAAGAAAAAATTGCCCCAGGGTCTTGTGTCGAAGCATAGACCCCTTTGTCACTTGAACTCCATCATCCGAGCAGCTGGCACTGAGGCTGGGTTCCGCGATGACCATTGTACTGTGGGCACCACTCTGCCTCCCTGCCCAGAGCTCCCCGAGCATGGTGAGCCAGCTCCCGGGCGCTCTCCCAGGGAGGAGAAGTATGTATTTGGCCACTTATTTCCAGTGACGTTAGCAGGAACACTGTCCGAACCAAAGGCAACCCCAGAGGAAGGGCCTGTTTCTGAATCTGTGAGTTCTGATCTCTCTCTCTCTCTCTCTCTCTCTCTCTCTCTCTCTCTCTCTCTCTCTCTCTCTCTGTCTCCTTCACCCTCCCTCTGTGTGTGTGTGTGTTCATTGTACTTGCCTCCATAATCCCCAAACCTCCATTAATATCATACTCAACCTCATAGCTTGTTTCATCTTCACTAAGGGAATAGGGAATTAAAAAAAGGCGGAAGGCAGCAATGAGATGAAATGGCCCCAGGAAGAGCACTGCTGGGAGACGGTATGTCATCCACATTTTCTTATTGGTGCATTGAGTGCTTTCTGAGCACAGGCACCTGAGGTTCAGAATAACTGAAGACCAGCCCTGGAGACAGAGACCTCTGGGGAGACAGAGATTCGCCTTCCTGGAACCGTTGTTTACATTCCAGGGTGGTGAGCAGAGGCCTCTCCATCCACTCCTGGGAGGAGATTTACTTATGTTACGGACGAATCCTCCATCCTCTTGCTGCCTCCGACTCCTGACTCCAAGCACCCAGACAGGAAGGTGGGCAGATGTTCCAGCTGCAACTCCGCGAGTTCCAGTTTCATCTTTGGCTCCCCCCACGGCGTGCCCTCCTACACCTGCCCCCTATGTGGCACTCACCAAGCTGCCCTTGGGGACGTGGGGCTTGAGAAATGAATGCCAGAAACTCTCAGAGTAAAAGCCATTTCTGAATCTCGAGGTCATGTGTTTGGATCTTGAGGTCATGCATTTCTTGATATAGACCAACAGAGAGACATAGGTAGGTATAAAAGTGTAGGCTGTGCATCTTTTACCCAATATGCCTCAGACCAGAAGTGCTTCGGATTTATTTTATTTTGGAATATCTGTGTACACACAAAAAGATAGTTTGGGGACAGCACCAAGTATAAACACAAACTCATTTATGTTCCTGTTTTTACCCACGCTGGGGAGGAAACCCAGGACCTCATACATGCTCAGCACATCTCCACCACTGAGCTGCACCCACAGCTTCTTGCTGTTATTTCTTATGGATCTCACAAATGTAGCCTAAAAGTAATTTTATATAGCATTTTCAGTTTGCCTGTGTTTTGACTGTGACCCATGACAGGAGGTCAGGTGTATTTTCTATTTGTGGCATGATGTTGGCATTTAAAATGTTTCGTATTTGTAAACATTTTGAATTTCAGATCATTGGAATTTTGGATTCAGGATGATCAGCCTATACAAAAATACTGAGATTAGATAGATAGATAGATAGATAGATATGGGGGTGGGGGAGGGGGTGAATAGATAGGTATAGATGAATGAGTGGATAGATACGTAGATACATAGATTAGATGAATGAGTGCATGGATAGATAGATAAATGATAGATAGATAGATGATAGACGGGTGGATAGATAGATAAGCTCCTTATGTGGTACAAAACTATAGCTGGCTCTAGATATAAAACTCATCATCTTAGCTGGGCATGGTGCCACACACCTTTAATCCCAGCACTTGGGAGGCTGAGGCAGGAGGATCACTGTGAGTTCGAGACCAGCCTGGGCTACAAAGTGAGTTCACGACCAGCCTGCACTGCATAGTGAGATCTTGTCTCAAAAAAAATGGGACTGGGGATTTAGCTCAGTGGTCTAAGCGCCTGCCTGGCAGGAGCGAGGTTGCGATTTTGATATCCAGTACCAAAAAAACAAAAAAAACAAAAAACCTGATCATCGTGCAATTAGAGTAGTCTCTGAGGCCAGTCTTTCACAGCTTCAAATGTAAAAACAGCGGCTGCACACAGAAAACTTACTTACAGATCACAGAACTTGATCCTGAGCAGGCCGTGTAATGGTCCCGGTTGAGTGGAGCCGGGAGGAACTGAGGTCCAGGTGGGCAGTGCTGGTCTGCAGGAGGCTCCAGGACAGAGCCCTGTTCCCAAGATTCCCAGAAACTCAGCGTGGGGCAGAAATTGACCTCACTTCCTGTACTCAAGGAGAGGGGAGATGAGACTGGAAAGACAGGCTGTAGTATGAGTAAAAACGACTTTATTCTGTAAGTGATGGTCCGCTCTATGTGTGTGCATGTGTGCGTGTGTGTGTGTGTGATCACTTTGACAGCAATGCCCAGCATAACCTGTAAGTGACTTGCAGTCAGGAGAGGAAATGGGGCCATTAGATGACAGATGATGAGGTCTCAACTCAAGTTTAGCAATTCTAGTCCTATCTCTTCTAAATTGATGTTAAAATTAGAACTAGCTTCTTTGCTGATCTAAAATGCACTTGTTCGTGGCTTCAGAATTTGGATTACAGCTTCTTGTACTCATCCACACTGAATATGCAATCAGCTCTCCACTGCTTCTTCTCTCGCTCCAGCTCTCCTTATAACTGAACATTGTGCAGGTTCTTGAGTCAGATCCTCCCCGGGAAGGGTGAGCATCCTTCTCTCCCCTCACAGAGCCATCTAAGTCTCTCTTCCTCTTTCTCCCTTCTCCTCCTCCTCTCACTCTGTAGCCCTTAGAGAAAATAAAATGAGAATACCAGAAATATCTACTTTCATCCCTTGTGCATTTCTTTCCTCCTTCTCTATGTCGCCCTCCACCCCCACCTGCTCAGTTCCTTCCTGTCATTCCACCCTTGAAAGCGCCCATCTGTGTGTGATAGCTGACACTGACGCTGTCCCTGGCTGAAGCCAAGCCCAGCACATCTGGGGCTGCAGAAGCCTGAACACCTACGTGCCCATAAGCACAGCCTCTGCTGCTGTTGACCTTGCAGTCTCTTTCTTCAGCCAACTCTGCATAATTTGAGCCCACACCCTCTCTACATGCTGGTCCCCCACCCTCTTGGTGCCTTGTTCCTGTGGATTCTCCCTCCTTTCATTCATGATGGACATGTAGCCTGGGTCCTGCACAGAGATGCTCCTGAATGGGTTTAAAGAAAAGTATCGTTTCCAATACATGAATGGGCAAGTCACACTGACATGATTCACTTCAGAGTGCCACAGTTAAATGGCACCGGGACCCAGACCAAAAAACCTGACCATCTATATTCACAGTCCTTTGATTCTAAGGTTATGTTTTAACCAGTTAAAAACAGTTCTTTGAACCAAATGCTTCTATTCACATTCAAGGATTTATTTGAAGTATTCCTCAATACTCACAGGAAAAAAATCTAAGAATCACCTATTTGTATGATTTTAATTGGCCTTTTCTCTCTAAAAAAACTTTTAAAAAAACATTGTTAAACATTTAACACTTCAGACACAAAGATAAAAATATTTAAACTTTAAATGTGTAAATTTTAGTAACTATTTGAATTTATTTTAAATAGTTTAAGCTTTTAAATGTTAAGTAACTAGAGTTCAACACAATGCTTTCAAAAATTATTTCCAGCCATCTACATAAAAGAAGGAAAGTGTTTAATGATTTTATTAATATGATCAAAACTACTCAATTTCCATCTCATTATAGATATAAGAAGTGATAAAAAATGAAATTTAAAGACTATTTTGATCATACAATATGATCATCTCATTTATGCTTTGAAATCTAACAGTCAGAATCAATAGTTTAAGGCAAGGATAAATACGCAATAGGTTACCCAATGCTTTTCTCAAAGATGTTAAATATAACTAAAATTCAAGAAAAAAAAAAAGAATCTCCCTTGAGTTTACATTAACAGTTTCAGTTTCTCATATATTCTCACTAAAATACAGATTTCTTTCTTTTTACATTCATCATAGAAATTCTCTCAGTAAGTTTCACAAAATGAATATTTTCCTTTAAATATTTTATATTTATGTGTATTGAAATAAGAAACTATATGTGGTGAACTTTCAGTAACCCTCTAAGATGACAGCTTCAACATTCAATGAATATTTTAAATTCTATGTGTTTAAGTAGCGAGAATCGGCTCCACGCATCTTGACTGTGAGAACTGTCTGATGTCTTTAGAATATTTCATTCCCTCAGTCTATGTCTGAGCACTCAGCCCTCAGTCTCTTCTGGCTCCACCACCTACATCCATGTCAAGCTCTGAAGGTCTTCAGGACACTGAAGTTTAGTCTGGTCTTTGATCTGTGGGTTCCCTGATTTGGGGCTCTCCTTTTTGCTCTACGTGATATTCCTTGGGTCCCTGCAGGAGGAAGCTGGAGTAGTGCCCTCAGAGTCGGGAGCCGGCCTAGCTGCAGGGATCGAACTTCCAGCCTCCAGAGGCACCTGTTCTGGTCTCTGTCACCCAGGGAATCCATTCAGCACGCACTTAACCCTCCCTGGGTCATTGTCTTCTTTCCCGGCATCAACCTCCAATCCTCTGCAGAAACTTCCGCTCCATCCCTGGTGGAGCTTGAGTTCCCCCAGCAAAAGCTGAACCTGGTTGAATGTGGAGATGATGCAAAAGAAAGAGAAAGAGCCCAGCGTGCAGCTGATTCTCTCAGTATGCCAGAGAACCTCTCTCCATGCCTTTTTAACACGCATGTCCTGTTCAGGCTGCGTTGCATGGATCCCAGAAGTTTTCAGGAAGGATCCAGGGGAATCTGAATCAGGTGGTTCTAGAGCCATCCTCAAAGGCACATGGGCCAAGATCCTGCAGCACAAGCGTTCGATTGGTCCTCAGGAAAACCAGGAGGACAAAAATGCTCCAAGCCTCTTACAGTGAATTTACAATCAGCCTTCAGTCTGGAAAATAAGATACTTGATTTCCCAATCTGCTTCACTGGCTGCATCTATTTTGTGAATTACATCTTACTTGTAAAGATTCAAGCTGTCGGGGTGAGAATTTGTTTCTCTGAATTGACAATAGCTAGTAGCTCAGGTCATTTATTGGGCAAGCAGCAGAGAAGGTAGTGACATGATATAAATTGGAAAATTTTGCATGAATATCTAAATTATCCATACATATTTTCAGACTTTGTTTTGGCAGATTTGTTTTGTAAACTTGTATATTGCACATGCCCATGAATTCATGCCTCGTAAAAATTTATAAACTGAACTTCCTCTTCTGCTGGAAAACTTCTTGATTATTTTCGTGTCACCTCACAATATGGATGCTGTCTTGTAGTGACCACCATTTCTACCTGAAAAAAAAAAAAGGAAGGAAAGAAAGAAAGGAAAGGAAAGTGAGCCCAAAGTGTAGCAATGAAGTGACTTCCCAAGTTTCAACTTTCAAAGTGAGCATTGCGTTTCCCTTTTTTCCTTCATCTCAGTAAGTGCTCCAAGGTATCCATTAGCTGTTCCTCGGGGAAAATTGCCTTTGTGAGATATAGAAGATAGAAAGGTAGAAAATGTAAAATAATAAAGTTAAAAATATTAACAGTCTCCTCCAGAAGCAGAAAGATTCGCCTAATAGTTGCACTGTTTTCCCATCGCCACCAAGCCTCACCTAGCAGCCTCCAAGAGAGGAGTCATCTATGATTCTGCTTTAATCATTTCTCTCTTTGGACATCTGTGCCAAGAATGTTTCTGTTCTTATGCTAGTCACAGAAATGGGCAAAATTCGTGTGAATTAAATATAAAATACAACCGTATATAAGTCTCTTACTATTCCACTCCTTCATGATGTATGGCATTATTATTTACTAGATTTTTTAAAAATCCAGTACATACTTGCCTTAAGAACCACCACATTTAAAGTACACCCTAACCTAGGCAAATAAATACTTTTGGTCTTTTAATCATAATAACAGAAAAATTGCAGGACCCCAAAAGGCCAAAAGGGGAGCTCAGTGTTTAATGCCCCTTTATTCCTTACTGCAGCTGTACGGCGGTACCCGGGTGGCTACAGCTCACACCTCCCTGCACGGGGACGTGGGGAGGACAGCTGAGAGCACCCAAGTGACCCCAGAATTCACCGGAGGATGCTGTCTCAGTAGTGGGTCGGACACTACAGCGGGGCTCCTGAGTGACCAAGCTTCTTGACGTAAGCCCGTGTGACCGACAGACAGGGCAGTGGTCCTTGTCACTTCTCCCCGCACAGCAAAATTAGGACCCTCTGGGATGTTCTGTGTTTCACATTATTTTAATATAGTGATGGGCTAGTTTCATAAAAACAACAAAAATGGAACTATTTCCAAAAAGAACATTATCAGATGCTCTATGACTACCTTCCTTTTATTCTTTTTCTAAGAAAAATAGACTGCAGTTGCCCAACATCCATTTCTTGGCTTCTCGTGAGAAGGAAGTGGTTACAAGGCAGCATGGAGGACCTTGGGTCCCGGAGGAGTCTTGGCGTGTGTGTGGGCTCAGGCCCGTGAAAGGAAGAGGCAGAGCAAGCAGGAAGGGTGTGGATTATATACAATCCACAGGGCAGCAGGTGCTTCTGGACTGAGCCCAAGAAGGTCAACTTTGGGAAGCAGAAAGAATTTAAGCAAGTTTTGTCTCTAAGTAATTTCGATGTTCAAGACTCTATCTTATCTACTAAAAGATACAATTAAGACCTTTGATCAAGAGAAGTTTGAGACTGTGGAAATAAAAAAAAAAAGCCAAGACCACAGCGTTTTATACAGAATTGCTTTAAGGTATATGAGATATATAATGTTTTTACTCTATCAGCCTCAAAACACAATGGCAGTGTATGTTTTCTCTTTAAAATTTTAACTGCAGAAAAAAGCATTAACTGTAATATCAAAGAGCAGTGTGTAACATCACTCTACCCCAAATTTTATGGTTTTATGGTTTGGTTTTGTTAGGGCCACAGTGTCAATATGATAACATTTTTAATCTGTAAAAACATTGATTTCATGAGTCACTAGCACTTCATACTGTCATAAGAAAAAAAAATCATCAAAGAATAGTGGCCAAAAGCATCACAGATCCTCAGAAATACTTTGTTTTAAACATAGTATTAGCTTAATTTCTCAAAAATATTGAATTATTTCTTATTTAATTCTGAAACAGATCTGGTTTGATTAAAAAAATAGGACCCAAATGACAAAGTGAATTCAATATTATGAACTATATTTTGTACTTTGCTTATTTTTTTATTTTAAAAAAGCAAAACAGAAAAAAGAATAGAAATAGTACAGAATTTCAAAATAAAACAGTAAGAAATCAACACTAGTTAATATATTACAATATATTGCATATTGTTATCTTAGAAATAGTTGTTCAGGTTACAAGATCTAGGCATAAAAAAGGATCAAACAATCAATCAATGACAGCACAAGCTGTTATTTTTGATGAACTAACAGAGAATTAGTTGTATAGTTATCTATCTTGCACACATGCACATACATACAGTCATATGTGTATACCTACATACATATAATCTTTTCCTCTCTTCCATCTCTCCTTTTCCCTTACTTTGCTTATTTTTAATGTTAAGGTTACAAAAAATTCTAGGAAGTAAGCAACTAATTATTTGTGTGCTTTGCATCCGTAAGTGTTGATCATGTTCCTCGTTTTTGTTAACAAACCGGATATGACAGCTTGGATCTATTCTAGATCCTATTTGGATCCTTCAAAGTTTTGACCCCCAGTTTGGACCTTTAAGAGAACCCCCTTAAAAAGAGAGTGGTTTCTGGTACCTTTTGCTTCCTACTTCTTTTCTTCTTAGCCATGAAATAAGTTATTCCCTGTCACACACTTCTGCCCTCACTATGGGCCCAAAATCAATGAGGCCAACTGACTGTGGACTGGAACCTCCAAAACTGTAAGCCAGAATACAAATTTTCTCTTTATAAATCATTTATCTCAGATATTCTTCACCATAACACTAGACAATTCACCAATGTCTTAGTTCCTTTGTGTTGCTCTAGCAAAATACCTGAGAAAAGGTAATTTTCAAACAGGAATTTATTCCTCATGACTCTAGAGGCTAAGAAGTCCAAGACCAAGATGTTAAGCAGAATCACTACCTGAAAAATTTCACTCTGCTTCCAAAATAATGCCTTGTTACTATGCCCTCACCTGACACAGGGTGGGGGGCACAAGGGCCTAGGGTGTTCCCTCAGCCTCTCTTATAAGGTCACTAATGCCATACATAAAGGCTATTTTCCCCATGACTTAGTCACGTCCAAAGGCTCCTCTTTCTAATACTATCACATCAGTAACTGAGATTTAGCTTAATCCTTTGAGGGCCATATTCAGACCGTACCATCCAGTATGAGTCTTAGAATGTATTTCTTGATGCGTCACCAATAGCCACTTAAATGCTGAGAAAACAACTATCAACCATTATAAGAATGTTCTAATTGAGGAATTGGGGTTCAGGAACAAGAAATCTTCTACCTGCACACCAGCTGAGTCGGCTCTGACACTTTAGTCTCTGCAAGCCACAGTTCCCATGTTGCATACAGAATATAAACCAGTCAGAAAAGTGAATCCAGAATTCTAACTGAATTTCACTGAGTTTGAGTTTGCATATTTGTTGACATTTCCTGCGGGGGTGGTGGTTGTTGTATAGGTGCATCTTGCAAAATAAAAGACCATAGAATCATATTAATTTTCCTTGTTTCTAAGTGTTTATATTAATATGTTAGATTGTGGACCTTGTGATACTTGATATTCTTATCAGAGTTATACATTCAAATAATAATTAATCCAACTTGAAAATCTTATGACTTGGAAATGCTTATCTGTTTTTTCCCCATCTTGAACATAACTGTCTCACAATTTTACTTCTGAGTTTTCTCCTTTACTCGCACATGATCTCTCCTTTGCAGGTTGCTTGCTGAGTCTGGTAATTGATTTTTCTTCCACCTATAAAAGTTTTCATCAGAAAATAAATTAAGAAACTGAATAGAGCATAGAGGGAATATATTTCAATATACTACCTTACAGAGTAATTTCAAGAAAGCTAGGATTGCTAATAAACTTGATCCTTACCTTAATAATCATCAAAAGCTACCAAATCAGTTAATGGCAAACTTTAAAACAAAACAAAAAAGAATAAAATATAATTTATCCAAAGCCAAATTAATTTTCTTCCTATTTTATTATTTTTCTCTCAATCACCAACTTTTACCTAATAGTGAAAAGCCATTTTTGCCCTTAGAATTTCATTTAATATTTTCTAATTTAATATATTAATCATATATATTTAATGATTCTAATTCAAAGTATTAATCATAATCAATTACAGCAATCCCAATTTAGCCTTTATTCACCATGATTGTTTTTGTAACAATATATGAAGAGTCCATGGTAAAGTATGATTTCTAAATCCTCCCACTGTCTTCCCTTCTTGGATTCAAATGTAGAGAGGAAAAGAAAAAAAAGGAATTAAGCTAAATGGAATAAATTATCAACTTTATTTAAGGCTCTCCGGTAGCAGCTAGGTTGGAGCCGAAAGCAGGGCTACTCTTTGCAGGGAAGTCTTAGAATTCTGCATCGACACTGTCCTGACCTGGTCAGTCAGTCCTTGATGAGGAAGCAGTAACAGAGATGCAACCCGGTTTGTTTATAGAAATGTAGAGATCGTATGAGCACAAGTTGTTCCTAGAGGTTGACAAGGAGTCCAGAAATAACTGACAAAGTTGTCTTACTTTAGTCCCATCCTCTGATTAATACCGTTGATATGAGAGTCAAACTGTCCCCTCGCCTACACAGAGGAGCCACTTCTTCTATGAGGAAGAATGAGAATGGTAGAAAGAGAAATCTTGATTGTTTCTTCCTACCATGCCTTCTTCTTTCACTTCCATAGTTCAGGATGGGATAAATGCGCTCTAAAGAAAAGTACCTGGACAGGTGATTTCCACAACCTCCAATCCATTACCCACTCTTCCACCCCATCACACACCCACTGTCATCATTAGTTTCAAAAAGTGGCACTGATGAGGCAGTATATGGAGGCTCGGTTTAAAATCTATGAGGAGCCCCTACATCACTTGACCAACAGAGCCTGAGATCCAAAGACACACTTTTCAGAACTCTGAAGCAGAATTAAGTAACAGAGGAGACAACAATGCAAAATTAAATAACAGAAAGAGATTGTTTCTTCAAAGATATGACATTAGGGCCAAGGAGATAGCTCAGTGGCACAGAGTCTGCCCGGCTAGTGAGAGGTCATGAGTTCGATCCCCATGCACCAAAAAAGGAAAAAAAGGAAAAAAAGAAAGATGTGACATTAGATACGTCACTAGCCACTTTTTGTTTGATATATAGAGCCAAGTGCTTGTGGAGTTAAATTCTTAAATTATGAATTGGCCCATAGGACAACAGCAAATAATAGAGAGCAAATCAAATATATATCTAATTAAAATTTTAGAATGAAAGAAGAGAAATAGTAAGACAGAAGCAATATTTGAAATGATCATTGAATGAAAAGTAATGAAAGCCACGAAACCACTGAATCAATAATCCACGAATTCCACTCTGGCAAAATAGCAGGAAATCTGTACCTACTAATCTTATTGAAATGTTTCAATTAATTTTTTTGGGACATTTTAGATATACATAATGATCACACTCGTCCTAGGGAATTTGTACTTGTACATGATGTATCTTGATTCTTTTATCCAAATCCCCTCCCCTCCCTTCAATCCCTCTTCCTCTCCTTATTTACAAAAGTTTTGCCTCCATTTTTCCTTCTATTTTCTTTTTCCTTCCTCCCTTTCTCCTTTCCTAATCCCCTGTTCCCATACTGAAATTTTAGAACCCCAAAAACAAGTGAGAAAGAGACAAAGCACTCATGAGAAAAGACCTTAAGAAAGTGTGATTGAACTTCCCATCAAACTCAAAAGAACAGCAAAATTCAGAAGACAATACAAAGGTGTTCAGTGCTGAGAGCTATTCATCACCAATCAACTACACTCCACAAATAACAAGGACAAAGTTAAAGACATTTTCTGATAAATAAAACAAACATACAGAATAAAGTTTTACAGAATTACAAGGCAAAAAGAGCACTCCTATATCTCAGGCGCATTTTAGCACACCTCTCTGTGTAACTAGGAAATCACGCAGTGGTCATTTTCAACCGCGGCCATAAATTTCTTCCATTTCAGGGTACATGCCCCACTGCAATGCGCTTTTCATATTTTTCTATGAAAATGTGAAGTTTATTTTTCTACCAGGTGAATGAGGCTTGGGCCTGTGACATGCTTTGGCTGGATCACTGGCAAACAGTGTAAGCATTACGCATTCAGTTGACTCTCTTGGGAGGAGACCAACAACATCCACCAACTGAGCCTGCACTCGCCCACTGGACGTGAGGGCTTTGGGATAGATTACCCCATCGCCCCTGCAGACAGCCACGGGGGACCAGCCATGCAGTCACTGTGCAGAGCTGACCTCTAGTGCACGAGGGAACCCAGCTGACACCTCTTGGAGCCAGAGTGAAACCCTCCCTATATGCTGACTGAAGAAAATCATGAGTCCCCTTATTATTTTAAACCAGTAAGTTTTGGAGTCATTTGTATTTCAGTGAAAGCTAACAGATACTTCCACTCATAGAAAATATGAAGCTAAATTTAAATAATAGGTTGTTTATAGACACGATACAAAGTTGGTAATAAAAAAAAATTTTTTAAAAAAAGTAGTTTGAAAAGCAAGAGAGTAACTAAAACAATAATCAAAATATGACCAGGATGGCACAAGAGTGCAATCCTAGTACCTCACTTGGCAGTAGGATCGCAGACTCACATCCATAAGGGCAACTTATTGACACTGTGTCTGAAAATTAAAATACAAATCAAAAACTTTGGAAATGTAGTTCAGTAGTAGAGCACTCTTAGGTTCGATCCTGATAAATAACTCTGAGAGAGAGAGAAAGAGAGAGAACTTGAGCTAAGATGGAGATAAAGCATATAGAGAATTCCTAAAGTGCTTTTGATACTGCAATTTTTTTTACTTCGGTAGTGGGTACATAGGTTTGGCTTTTTTACAAAAGTTTATTTATGGTTACATACCTTCCATAAGTATATTCCACATTCAAAAAAAAAAGAAACATAAAAAAGAACAAACAGCAAAATCAAAGCCAAGTATTAAAAAAAGATCATACAGAATAAATAGGATAGAAAGAAAAGGCTTTCCCACAAGAAGCTGGGAATGGCATTCGATCTATCTGTAAAAAAAAAAAAAATGGAGCCCTAGACATAGGACTAAAAAGTTGGTATCTGAAAGAAAATAAAAAGAATTCCCCTGAATTATAACCAACTGGAGAATGACAGGATTCTAACAATTAAATAATTCCAAAAGCTTCTGATATTGACTAGACTCTAGATAGATAAATCACAGAACATTCTACAAAATCAAACTATGAAAAGCAGAAAGGCTTAAATGTAAAATGTAAAGAAACTAAAGTGGAAACATTTCCTCCTTTATTTATCAGCTTATGTATAAGCTAAGCAAAGAAATAGTATTCTACCAGTTGGAAATTTGAGCTCAAATCTCCAAACTAAATCGACATGCAGGAAGAATTACTTTTGCTCAGACTTAAATCAGTCCCAAAGCCTAAATCAATGCAGAAAGAATAGGGAGTTTTGTCTTTATATTTTTAAGCTCATGATTTCTATTGGACTTCTGGGGCTGGAGGCAAGGGTGAGGTACCCAGTCCAGAAGATACCAACCAACAAGAACAGAATAGTGTGCAGTGAGAGCTCAGGCCAAGCCTGGGAAAGCTGCACCCTCGTGTGGCTTACCACACTAATCCAAAGCATGAGAGAATCAGAAGATACCAAAAATGAAGCCAAAGGAAAATGAGATTGCTGGGTCTTATCTTAAAAGAGAGCTGAGCAATCCAGCATCGCTCTGCAGTCATGTTAGGTTGTGCTGTGACAGGGACCAAGGGAACAATAGCAGGTGGTCACTTCTGGAGAGTCCAAGTCTCACTGGATATGCAGATGTTCCTTGACTCAGGATGGAGCAACATCTGGATAAATAAATCCTTGTCAGCTGAGAACATCTAAGCTGAAGGTATTTAATACACCTGCTACACATCAGGCTTTCACAACACTGGAGTATTGGTGGCTTCCTCTCGTGATGGTATGGTGATTCCATGCTGTGGCTCAACACTGGGTCCTGGCATCCTAAGAAAGCACTTAACCACATGTCACTGTCCCAGGAAAAGGTCAACATTCACAACTCAAAGTATAGTTTCTACTGACCATGCATTGTTTCTGCACCATCGTAAAGTCAAAACATCCTGCGTCCAATCATTGTAAGCTGGGGCTGTCCACGCTCATCAGACTCGGGTTTCAGCAAGAGTGGCTGAAAGTGCTCACCACCAAGCTGAGCTCACACCACGGGGACCTAGAAGTGGTGCAGCGATTCACGCCAGTTTCCCCAGGAAACTCTCTGTATATCACAATTACTAGCAGCCTCCCTCCCACTCTTCAATGTGCTGCTGCTCTCACAGTAGTTACGTAGCCATTTCACTTCCAAGGGTGGTCAGCCTTTGTCTGGCAGGACCCCCAGCTGACCTCTATGGTCATGGATGTGACACCCTGCTCCCCGCTGTTGCCCCATTATTCCTCACTCCTTTCTTTCATCCCTCTTCTCTAACAATAGAAAACGCACCACCAACTATGCTCACTGCAAATGGATGGAAATCTCGAGACACGTTTTAATGAGTTATCATTAAAAGAATTTAAAAATAAAAATAGGATTATAGGATTCAAATTGGAGGCTGAAAG
Organism: Dasyprocta punctata; assembly: GCA_004363535.1. Taxonomy (NCBI): domain Eukaryota; kingdom Metazoa; phylum Chordata; class Mammalia; order Rodentia; family Dasyproctidae; genus Dasyprocta; species Dasyprocta punctata. Next base: position 34,838 of record RJWM01011374.1, on the reverse strand, counting down.
GGAGTAAAATAAAATCTGAAAAATCCTATGCTAGGATTTAGTCCTCTCTTCTGTTTTAAACTACCTGTTCCTGTTTCAAGAGATGCTGTTTTCAACAGTGTTAGACAATTTTTTCTTGGTGGAATTTATGAGCCAGATCTTTAGCCCAGTGGCATCCATTGTGCTGTGTTTGCTAGTGTTCACTTTTGTTTCATTATCTTTTCATTAGCTCTGTGTTTTTCTTTTCTTTCCTAATTTAGAGATTATCTGGTTTTTCATTTACAAAATTTATCAGCTTGCTACTTAACATGATTGACAAGTTCAGTTGTTATTGTAGAGAATGCAAAATGTTTTAAATGTATGAAAAAATTCTTACTTATTAGTCAGCTTTCCTACAGACAGGACACCATGTCCAACACCCAAGACTTAAAGGAGGAAAGACCTGATTTAGCTCATGTTTTAAGAGCAGTCAGTCCATGGTCAGCTGGCTCCAAAGCAAAACATCATGACAGAAGGACATAGGTGAGCAAAGACACTTAATTGGTGGCCAGGAAGCAGAGAGGAGGAACAGTGCCACACAGGAAGGAGCAAGGAACCAGATATAGACTCCAAGGTTACACCTCCATGACCTACCCAGATCCACCCAAAATGCTTTGCTAATCTGCTAGGTGTTTCTTAATCCAATCAAGTTGGCATCAAGATTAGTGGTCACATCTAGATCCCACCTTTCCTGTCTTAATTTTTATTCTTATGTGATTTTAGTACAAAGTTTCTGAAAGTTCCTGTAGGTGGTTTTTATTTAAAAAAAAAAAAAAGTGCTAACTCCACCATCTGTGTCTACAATGATCAAGTTTTTCCTTAAAATAAATGTAGCGCAGAGCCTTGATTTTCTAGTGTACAAGTTTAGTTTTTGCCAGGTGGTTGAAATTTTATAATTCAAGAAGAGGCCACTTATTTGGGAGAGTTGTTCTAGAAAAGAGAAAAACATGAGTCGGATATGAGCTACTGAGTGATTCAACAAACATGAATGGAGTGAGTACAGTCAGACATAACAGATATGAGCCTAGTTTTTTGCTGTTTAAATTTTAAGAAGTAAATATAATGACTGTGGACTGTCCTAGTAATTCCCTGCTACTTATTACTCCTCCCAAAGAGATGTCATAGCCCAAGTCCTACAAACAAGGAGAAAGAACAAGACTCAAAATATAAGTTTATTCATAATTCAAAACCTTTTAGTCACAAGTATTTAGTTCTCAAGCTTAGTCTAAGCTGAGAAATCTTTATTTTTTCCCTCTGACCTTCCTAACCTAAATTTCTCAGAGTTGTAGGGGTAAAGGAAGTTGCTGTATAAGGAAGCATTTTAAAGCCAGTTGTGGTGATGAATACCTGCAATCCCAAGGCTAAACCAGGGGAATCTCAAGTTCAAACCCAGCCTGGCCAATTTAGAGAGACTGACTCAAATTTTCAAAGATCTGGAGGGTAGGAGTCATTAATCAGTAAGAAAAGTCCTGGGTTCACTCCCAGGTACTAGAGAGAGAAAGAGAGATACAGAGAGAGGAAGAGTGAGAGGGAGAGGGAGAGAGAGAGGGAAAAAATTAGTTGAAATGAATACAGCATGACTAAAAGTGCAACATTATCTAATAATGACTTTCTCTTATTCATTTAGTCATTCCACTAACATTTACTAAGTGCCTACACTTTACCAGGCTTTGGTTAATTGATTGAAACTTTGTAGTGATCTCTGAACTAGAATTTTTTTAAATAAAAGGTAGAAGCCAAGCACAATGGTATGTCTCTGTAGGTCCAGCTACTTGGGAGGTTGAGACAAAAGCACTGTTTGAGCCTAAGAATTCAAGGACAGTCTCAGCAACATAGCAAGACCCAAACTGAAAGAGAAAGAGAAGAAAACTGTAAAAAGAAGAAGAGGAGGAGGAGGAAGAGGAGGAGGAAGGAGAGGAGGAGGAACAAGGAGAGGAAGAGAAAGAATAAGAGGGGGAGAGAAAGACGGAGAGGAGGGAGAGGGGAGGGAGGAAGGAAGGTACCATGTAGATAATGTTAGAAAGTAGACATGACAATGGCATCGGTCGAATATTATTTGGATATTCTCCAGATATCACAGTGACCAAAAGAAACGAGGTCCTTGAATTGTGTTACTTACACTCTAGTAGGGGAAGGGCTTGAGTACCAATCTTTTGGTTTCCTGCTTAATTCTCCACTGATAAGAGAATAACAACTATCATTAAATCTGCATTCTCAAGAGCTAAAGGATATGGGATTTGTTTTTCCTTTCCACTGGAATTTACTGAGACCTTGCCCATCTCCTCCCCAACCCCCACCCGGGCTCACTGTTTTTGTTCTGGGCGTGTGGTCCAGCTGGAAGAACCTGCACCTCTTCCCTTGGGGACAGGATTTTCCTTTCAAGCACTTTCCAGATGCACTGCGATGGTCCGCAAAACTGGAGCAGCCACGCTCTTAGTGGCACCTTCAGCCCATGACAGTCAGGAGTCAGAGGGTGTGAGTTCAGCCTCCTTGCTCCTTGAGTGGGATAACTCTGGAGGCGCCCACATGTGCCGCATCTCCCAGAGGTCCTCCGAGGGTGGAGGTGGCCCTTGCCCAAAGCAGTAACTCCTCACTATTGTCTCCAGGGGATTTCTCCTTTTCTTCCTCACTTCTCAGTAGGCCACACTGACTTACTGCCTCGAGCTGGGGTCTCCCTCTGCAGGGTCGCAGATGAATGGTTTCCCAGTGAGTATCCTCGCTGCATCCCCTGCCTCATCAATGAGAATATAGCCTGAATAAATTTCTGAAAAACCAGGCAGAATGGTACCAATTTGTTTTGTAAATATAGTCATTAATAATCATTAATTTTTTTAATTTCCAGAGAGAAATGACTATAACAGTAATTTGTTTTGTGATCATTTCTCCATCAATTACAAGAGACAATCAAAACTTTTTAGATTTTTCCAGTAAAAGACACATTGCCATTACTTGTCCTCAGAATACTGTGGCTCACTTCAAACCAACTTAACCCATCATTGTTACCACTTGGTGAAGGAGTTCTGAACTTCTTCCCTGAGTGTCTTTATGAGGCATTATCAAAAACACAGTCAATGTTGCTGCCAAGTGCCATCCAATGGAAAGGTAAACTCATCAAAACATCACACTGTACCCTCATCCACCTTATTCAGCATGCCTGGCTCCGTACAACTTCTGGCTCTTCCCCAAAGTCAGAATGACCACGAAAGGTAAACATTTTGAATCGATTCAGGACATCAAGGCAGCATGGCAGCACAACTAAAGACACTATGAAAGAGGACTTCCAGAAAGGCTTCAGAAAGTATCAAGAGTGATGGGTTAAGTATGTTCTAAGTGAAAGGAAGGATTGCAAGGGGGATTAATGGCAGTGTGTTTTGTACTGTAATAATTTCATCACGAAGTTTTTGCACAACCAAAAGTATATATCCAAAATATTAGCTAGTTGATATTTTTACAGTGTGACAGAAAATATGAGCATGCTGGAAGTCTATATTAAGCAGGTGAAATTTTTATTAGGAAATAAGCCCAATGGCATGACAGTAGAAATTTGTCTCACTCTCCACAAAACTTGCCTGTTCCTCTTTTGTCTCCTAGCTGAAAGCTGAGTTAGGTCTTTGTCACAGCCTGAGCAGAGAAGTATAAGCTTGAAGAAAAATAGCACTAAAAAATGCACTAAAGGTACTGTAGAACCTGCCCAGCATGTCCTAGTGGAACTGGAGGAATACACAAGGGACTGGATTCTGATGGCATACCGAGGGACGACCGGTATGGGAGAATTTAGTACCAGGTGGACACCAAACTTCCACTCACGGCTTAATATTTTGACAACACAATACTGAAGAGTTCCCAAAGGTTTAGTTGGGCAGCTCTTTGAAATCCAGATTTGATCATGGCCCACTATAAATGCAATGGGACTGATAGAACATCTTTGGGGACAGAATTAAGGAAGTTAAAAAAAATTGTGCTACAACAGCACCATCAAAAATAGGAAAAGATCACCTATATAATAGGAAAAATATTTTCGAGTAATACGTCTGATAGAAGACCCATATTTAGGGTTGTAAGAACTCATAACTTAACAGCAAAAGACAAAATAATTTTTTAAATGAGCACAGGCCTTGAATTTCTCTAAAGAAAATATACCAATCTGGATCTGGAAACTGTGGATCTGTCACACTTTTCTATTGTGAGTGACTAATTTTAGTTATCTTCTTGCCAGTCCTTAATATTTTTGATTATATGAATCAAGTAAAAGAAAGCTTGATTTACCTTTTTACAAGAGTACCAAGACCATCAGTGAGGCATGGATAGTATTTTCAGCAAGTGGTGCCAAGGAAACAATATTTAAAACAAAGTTGAACCCCTAATTTGTGTGATACTTTACATAAACCTTAACTCAAATGTATTATGGATCTTAATGTAAGGGCTAGAACTATTAAAATCTTGGAGAACATAGAAGTCAAAACAACGTTAATGGTGCTAGGCATTGATCCCTGGGCCCCACAGGTACCAGGCAAGTGCTCAGCCGTGGAGCTGAATGCCCAGTGAACAGGAGTAACCCTTTATAATCTGAGTTAGGCAGTGGTTTCATAGAGATGACTTCAAAAGCATAAGCAACAAAAGAAGGAAAGAGACAAACTGGTAGAAGATAACACTTATGTTAGAAGAGAGCATGCGGAAGCCAAATGATAAGTTGTTTGGTTTAGATCTGCTGTGCATGATCGGAAGATCTACAGCCCATCCCCGCCCCCATGCCCTGCAATGTGAGTATCGCCTCCATTTTTCTTTATGTAATTGAGGTGGATATGCTTAGCACCCAAAAGAACCCTGAATGGCTTCCTAGGCTGTGAAATAATAGCTAGAAGGAGGGAAAATAGAAGCCTGTGAACTGCTCCTTCCCTACAGCTGGAAGCAGTAGACCTGGGAGGACTACAGATAGCAGAACTGCCAAGAAAGACTTGAACGTTGCCATGCTGGCGATCTCTGTCACATTCCACCACATTTACAAAGCCCACCTCTGCAGAACCCAGACGGGGTAAGTGGCATGATAGTAGCTTAGCAGTCACGTAAGCAAGTGACACCCACAACTGAAGCCACCGCACCTGGTGGGTGTCATTACTAGAATAAATTAATGCAGACACCGGCCACTGGCACATGTTTATTATGTTGGCAAATGCTTTCATGATACCCATCTCTTAGATTATTTTCTGTCATTATAACAAAATACTTGATACCAAGTGATTGTTAAAGAAAGATTTATTTTGGCTCTGGGCTAAGTTAAAGACCATGACTCTAGCACCTGCTCAGTTTCTTGTAAAGCTTTGCGCTGTGTCTTAATGTGGCAGAAAAGAAGACCGGCAAGTGGGGACACAGGAAAGAGCTGAGGAGACACGAGGGACAGCCTGGCTTTGTAACAGTAATCGTCACTGCATCTAACGCAGTCTCACAGCAGCAAGAACTCACTCCTGCAAGACAGCAGCACTCTCCTCATGAGGGTGGGTCCTTAGTGACCAAACACCCCATAAACCTGCACCTCTGGAAGTGAAACAAAGAACCAGAAAGCCAGAGAGTGAGGCCCAGAGAGCTGGAATGTGGGGATGGGTCGTGGAGGAAAAGACTGGCTGCATTTGATCGCTGCACCCTGTACACATGTCTAGAAATATCACACTGAACACCCTTCATCTGTCCGATTAATACATGTTGATTAAAAATAAAAATGTAAACATCATAAAATGATACCCCAACTCCCAACATCACTACAATGGCAATCAAAGTTCAAGTTTTTGGAGGTGAGAAACTATAGTCAAGCCATAGCACCATCAACAGAGAGAAACAAAAGTAATTCACATGATTTATAAGCAGATACATTTGCTATCTTAACTTGGAAGTAAACTGCCTCTCTTGCAGTCTGGTACAGGAAGCCCTCAAGAATCTTTCTTCATCTAGACCTCATGCAGCAAATGATGCTAAGAAAATGATATATCCTGATTTATTATATGCATGACAACATAGTAATTTGAATCTAGGGAAAATCTAGGAATTGACAAAAGCCTAATGTGCACTAAGCCACATGCATAAAAAGTCATGTAAATAACCCCTTTAAATAGCCCCACAAGGTTCCTGGCCCTTTCACTTCCAAGAAATTTCAAGCATGGGTGAGTTGGGCAATCCCAGAATAGTCTCTCTATGAGAAGAAGACAAGAAAAGGAAGTGTGTCATTTGAGAGACCCCTTTGAATTTGGAATATTTTCTGGCCCATTTACCTGATAATCTTGAAAGTTACAAATTTTAAGTGGAGTCCACAGAAAGAGTTGGCTTCTCACTTTACACAGAAGCTTTCACTCTGCAAAAAGAAAGTGGTAGAAATTATATACACTACATTTATTCATACTAAAAAAATGCCACTCCCCAAAACCATCATCAGCTAATGCTATCAAGATTATTAAACTTGTAAAAGAAATCTCAATTTACACAAATGAGTGTAATTTCTCATTAAAACATTCACTGATCTCTTTGGTTTACCATAATTCAAATAACACCTGATTCTAAAAGTTTCCTTGCTCTTTGACGAACTCCCAAAATCTTTGTACTATGTGTACTAAATCAAGTTGGGTTTGATATATTCATTAATGTAAATATCAATTGAATGTCAACCAATATTTTACAAATTGTACTTCAAAAAGTTATTTTAATAAGTCTCACTGCAAAATTGATTCTGTTACTCTGTTAATGAGACTTCATTTTCTACGAATAGATCAATGTGGAAGCGCTGTCTGGCTGTTAGCAGGAAACAGACCACCTTATTATCACCTGGTGCAACCAGTGCAATAAGGCTAGCTTGATTTTTTTCCAGAACACTTAAAATTTACTGAGCACTTACTTATGTAGGATAATATTTATTTGTTATAAATGACAACTGATCAGATTTTCCAACTTTTGGGTTGTTTAGTGTTCACCACCACTCTATGAGATTATGCAGCTATCAGCACCCTTAGTTCAATTACTAAGAACCCCAAGTTCAGGCTATTGAAGTAGCCTCCCCACCACCACCAGCAAAGTGCATAATAATTAAATGGTAAGCTTAGACTCACATCCCCTGACTCCGGATTTGGCTGTCTCGTGACACCTGCTCCTGTGCATTTTTTAAAAATAACTAGCATGTTTTCCCTGTGCAGTGTGCACTTCTTCCATATTGTTTCCCTTCCATGCAGTTTTGACGGTCTACAGCACTTTGCATGCTTTTTAAGACAATTATCTTTATTGTTGTCTTGCATCCTCTATTAGACTTGTAACTACTGAAAACCTGACTGGAGATAGTCCAGCTTCCTTAGCAATTGGTGTGCTTCTATCTGATAAGCCTTTTAATCTACCCGTTTAAAAATTCTCCCCAAAGGTGGGCTCATGTCTTACATCAGTCATCATCACTGATCTCCAGCTTTTCATCCCACTGGAAGCCACAGTTAAGACTCCCGAGGCTGCTATTTCTTTTCTGCTTTCTAGGTCTCAAGTGACTTTCAACTCCCAAATCATTGTCTTGAAAATTTGAACCTCATTATTCTCATTCTTAAACTGCATCCGGATACCACCACCATCACAACCCTCACTCATATGTTTCTCCTTATCACCGCCTGGCTGTCTAATATTGGGGCTCAGAGAACAATACCCCAAAATGTAGCACCACAGCACAGGGGAACATATTGTGAGTTGGAGGAAATAGAGAAAACCATGAAAGCAGGAAGGTCACATATACCCTGGTTTTTAATTTGAAAAATTTTCAGCACTGTGTGAGTGATATCCCATGATTCACAGTATTTATCTGGTGTATTCTAATTAAAATTTCTTCTTGCCGATTTTCTAAATACAGTGTCTCCTTTCCTACTAAGTTGTTTCATGTACATAAATCCCATATTATATCCAAAATTCATGAGCGTATTTTGTCCTTTTTTATAATTAGTCTAAAAGTTAACGTAAATCATAAAAGATAATGCAATATTTTTCCAAAGAAATATGGAAACCAAAGGGGAGATGCTGTTTTGACCTGTCAACTCTGAAAAACAACTCTGTTGGTCAGGATTTCTGTTGCTGAGACAAAACACTTGATGCCTGCATCCTAAAGGAGAGGTTTATTTTGGTTCATGGTTTCAGAGGTTTCAGTGCATGGTCAGCTGACCCCATGGCAGGAACATTATGGCCCAGGGGTGTGGTCACACCCCATGACCCCCACAGACACACCCAGAAGTGTGTTTTACTAATCCAGGCATTTCTCAAGTCAATTAAGTTAGTAGTCAAATTTAATCCTAACAACACCACCAACTAAACTTCTTTGTTCAGCATTAAACCATCTCCAAAACACTGGGGCTTATTATAAAACTTAGATTTGTTGGCAGGATTCATTTAGCTCTCCTACACACAGCTAGCATCCTTCATAGACATGATTTGCTTAGCTGCCATTCCCTGCAGCTCTGTGTGGTGCTGTGAAGGTGTACAATAAATCCTGTGCACTCTATATCAGCCATTTAAATGAGTAAAACATTTTTTCAGTATGAATTTGATGGTGAAGTATACAAAATGGTTTCAATTATAATTCCATGTTCATAACTTGATGAAAAAATGCCTTTTGGGCTGAGACTTTCCATTCCATGTTCTATCTCTACCCAAATATAGTTATTTTTTCTCCTCTGGAAAATTTGAGGACATTCGTATGATGGCTTATGAATGTGGGTGAAATGCACTCTTTGAAATGTTTAATTAAAAATAAAAGAATCAACAATTACAAAATCTTTAATATAAACCTCTCATACATATTTATAAAAACCAAAATATAAATATAGTAGGCCTCAGAAAAAGAGATCATGTTTTTACCCTTTTGGGGACAACTGTAGCTTTGCATTTTTGTTGATTTGAAACTTAAGACTGTATTGTGAGGATCAGGAGGGTGGCTGAGTAAGAAAGTACTTGCTTGACATATGATCCCCAGACCCAGAAAGAAAGAAAGTTTAAATTATACAAGCACAAGAGTAATTTTTATATGAAAATCGATGCATTCAATACTTTTTTAAATGATTACTGTATTATCATTTGTTAAATGATACATGATAGGCCAAGGACTTGACCTAAGAGTGGAGATTGTTTTCTGAACTTTCAACATTCCATACACAGTATGTCCTCCAATGCTTACATATGGAAAATGTGGAGAATATGGCAAATATCTTAACACTATTTTTTTTTTTTTCGGTACCAGAGTTCAAACTCACGACCTTGTGCTTACCAGGCAGGTACTTACACCACTGAGTTAAATCCCTGGCCCACTGTGTTTTCAACATTTTTTTTAATACTTTAACGTTCAAAGTTAACCTTTTTTTAAACCTCTTCTTTTTTTAGAAATAGAAAACAAAAAATTTACTACACATGTAAAGCACGGGAGTATTAGACTCATATGTTTTGTCTTTAAATGCAAATAATAAATAAGAGATAGTTTCCTGGATAAACTAGGGGAGAAGAATGCTACAAGCAAGGAAGAGTTTTTAGTCAAATGAGATTTATTTGCGTCTATTGATTAGATGTTACAGGGCATCTGTGAGTCAACAGTTTCAAGGAAATACAGGGGCTTGGTGTGTACCTTAGTGGTCAAGTACTTGCCTAGTATGTATGCATATATCTAGTAGTAGAGAGAGAGAAGAGAGCAGAAAGGGAGGAGAGAGAGAGTGAGAGAGAAGAAGAAGAAGAAGAAGAAGAAGAAGAAGAAGAAGAAGAAGAAGAAGAAGAAGAAGAAGAAGAAGGAGAAGAAGAAGAAGAAGGGGGAGGGAGAAAGGAGGGGGAGGGAGAAAGGGTGGGAGGAGAAAAGGAAAAAGAGGATGGAAAAGGAGAAGGAGGAGAGAGAAAGATGGAAAGGGCAGGGAAGGGATAAGAAGAAGCAAAGCAATAAAAATCACAAGGCAGCATGTGATGTTTTGAGAAGTTAATTGGGAAGACTGAAGTAAAACTGTGAAAATAGAGATAGTTTTCTTTAATTTTCATTTCTAATTTTAAAACATCACACTTTCAGAGGAAGACACCCAATATGTGCCAACTGTTGTGAAACAGTATCTAGTACCTTGCCTATAAAACAGCACATAACCATTATTTTTTAATTCTTCCATGCACCAACTTGTGCCTCCTTGGTCACATGCACTACCAAACATCACCACTAACTGAACCCTGAGTTAATCAGCCACTAGCCACTCTTCAGACTGTTTCCGTACATTCATTTATCCATCTATCTATCTGCAAATGATGGTTTTATTTGTTTTTCCTACTTGTAAAGTTGTCCAGTTCGAATCATAAATTGTGTATCTTCTGAAATTCTCTTTGTTTTAATATGATCATGATTTTGAGATTCAATCTGCTTGACTCATAGTATACAGCTACTGTACATTTATTGTTGCTGAATTTATTTATCTACTCTCCCATCAAAGAATACTTAAGCTGATCCAATTGTTTGCTATTAGGAAAGTATTGATGGTCTTGCTTTCACATGTCTCTGGCCCATGTGCAAGAATTTTTCTGTGTCATAAGCCAAGGAAAGTTGTTAGGTATTTAGACGTGCAGCTTGACTTCAGCAAACCAGTGCAGCAAACTCATCTTCTTGCCATCAGTGTACGGAGTCATCGGTGCCTATGTCCCCTCTGGCACTTGGCATCATCCAGTCTAACTAGCTTTGAGTTTGCCTTTTCTTGAATACACATTCATTTGACATCTTTGTATATTTTTCTGGCCAATCATGATTCATCTTTTTTCTGCAATGGCAATTTATGTTCATTTTCTCAGGTTCTGTACAGTTGTCTTTATTCACTTAACCTAAAACCATATTTTATGTATTCAGTATGCTCATTTTTGTCAGTTATATGTGTTGCCAATATCTCCTACTAGGTTATGCTTTCTTGTCTCTCATAGAGTCTTTGGATGAATAGACATTTTTAAGTTCAGTTCAAACAAATAGATCAATCTTCCATTTTATGGCTTGTGCTTTGTCTTTATTGTTTAAGAACTGCTCCTCTAACCTGGCCTGTGTTTCTTCTTAAAGTTCTAGTTCTTTTTTTCTTTTTGCATGCAAAGTCTTTTCCCATTTTAGGATGGTTTGCTGCATGTAATGGAGCAGAATATGCATACTGTTTTCTGCATGACCTCTGAGCCCTTCACATATCTTATAAAATATATCTTTTTTTTGTTCTTATTTTAAGACCCTTGCTTAAACATTATATAGACATGGTGATAGTGGTCATAACTTATATTTTCTTCTTCTATCTGTCTCTAGGGTGTTTCTGCCACCAGAGTCCAAGTTGACTGAATATTTTCTGCCTTCTCCAACCAGAGGATGAGAGAAGCCACACCCTCATCCTTGGAGAGTACAGTCCCATCATCCTACATAAAACCCCATAAAAGATGCCTTAGTCATAGCCATAGCTAGCTTTAAAGGAAACCTAAGCTTTATCTTGAATAGCTTAGTCCCCACATCTAGTAAGACACAATGTTCTGTTATTATAAAGAGAAAGAAAGAAAAATCACTAGGGAAAAAGCCACAGACTCTCTTTTACTTTCTTTTTCTATTTGCCAGAGTACTTTTCAATTATAGATGTATGTTGAATTTTCTCAAATTTTTACTTATGCATTCACTGAAATGAATATACAGTTTTGTTTTTGTGACGGGGAGTGGGATACTGGGACTCGAAATCAGGACCTTGAGCTTGCCAGTGAATATATAGTTTTATGTTAAAATCCATTAAGGAGATTTTTTTATTTTTTAATCATGCTAGCATTTCTAGGGGAAAAAAAACTTCATCATGGTTTTTCTCATTTGTTTACATTGTTAGATTCCAATTGCTAAAATGTTGATATATTTCTCCAAATTTCTTGAATTATATTTGTCTGTATTGTTCTCACACTGTTCTTGTCTAGTCTGTGTGTTGAGGTTAGGTGAACCACATTAAATAAGTTTGCCTGTATTTCCTTTCAGTTCTCTGAAACAAGCTGGCATGAGGTTGAAATTCTCTGGGTTTTGAATGTTTGGCAGAATTTGCTGGTGAAATCCATCTGAGCTCCACATTTCCTTTACAGAAAGATCTTTTAAATCATCATCCAATTACTTTAATGTTTAAAACTAATGCCTTTTTCAGGGTTTTATCCATTTCGCCTGTTTCCCCACTTACTAAAATAACATTGGCACATCTTTGGGGACTGGCAAAATGTGGAATAAGAAATGATACAAAGGTATAGAAATATAATTCCTAGGGAACAGTGAAATTGCTAAGATACAATGTGGAATCCATACTGGATATGGAGGCAAATGGCACTTGTTTTTAAAAGATAAAATAGCAATGAGGCATGGTATTGCACACTTGTAATCCCAGTACCCTGGACCTGGATCCAAAGGATCACAAGCTTGAGCCCAGCCTGAGCAATTTAGTAAGATCTGTCTCAAAATTAAATATACATGTTTTTATAAGGCTGAATAGACTTTCCTATCTAGATATTATGATTTTCCATATACATGGTGGCTGGAGATACAGCTCAGTGCAGAGGTCTGTGTTCAATCCCCATGGTGGTGAGGGGGGTGTAAAATAGCAAGCAAAAATGGGCATAGTTTTGCAGCAAGGTATGATATTGAACACAGAGAAAACATTCTAGGAGGAACTGAAAAGGTGAATATATATGTAGTGATTTCACAAGAAATTTTCAGAATATAAATTCTTAGAGGTAACAATATACTGAGTGAATTCCAAAGACTGCTGATGTAGAAGAGATTGAGACAGTGACACTTAAGGGCCAGTTGTCATATAAGACATTAACGTCGATAGTGGAGTCACCCAGGGAACTGTGGAGAGGAAGGGTTACTGCCCAAGCATTTTTTCACCACTGTGCTATGGGCCAGTTATTGTTCCAGATGACCAAGATAAACCCCTGATCTGATGGAGATTCAATCCAACCAAGAAGACAGAATTTAATTAATCACGTTAATTTTAATTTAAGATAAGATATGATGAAGAAAGATGTGAACAATTTCTGAGAGTAGAAGACATCTTCTTTGAAGAAGTGGTAGCTGTGTTAGGAATAAAAGGATAAATTAACCAAAGGTAAGAAGGAAAGATTTCCACACATGGAGAATAGCATGAGCAAAGGCCATTTGGTGCAATCTCTCCCAATAACCAGGTAAGATACTATAGTGATATCACCTTCTATGAAAAACATGCAGTGGAGAGGAAAGATAGAGTCAAGAAACTTTTCTGGTGTAAAATCAACAGTGCTTGGTAACCCATTAAATCATAGGAGTAAAATTTTTGTCGAGAGTTACTGGGGAGATAATGATGACTAATCACTGAATCAGGGAACACTAGGAAAGGTTCCTAGGGGAAAGGAAGAGGGGTAGAAATCGTGATTTCGGTCTTGGGCATATTATATTGGAGATCGTTTTGGCAGCTCTTATGGGAGATTTATTATAGGCAAGTACGGAAATCACCATGAAAGATATTTTATTATGTGGAGGACAGTATACTAAGTGGTAAAAACTAGCAAATTTTAGGAGAAGGGAGACTTTCAACTCAATATAGAAAAACTGTGTACAAAGGAAGTTTTCAAATTAGACGAGGATAAGCTGTGGTCTCAGGTTAAGCTGGTGGTGAAAAGTATTTTACCCTTATGTTTCAAATTTGTGAACATATTATATACAATTTAAAAATTGAATTACAATTAATTATAATAACTATCGATTCACAGTTTCAGGGGGTTTAGTCCATGGTTGGTTGACTTGAAGACAAAAAATGACATGGTGGCATGGTTGAAGAAAGCTGTTATCTACACAGTGGTCAAAAGCAGATACAGAAGAGAAAAACAAGGAACATGGGTACATTTTTGCAGGTCATATCCCAGTGACCCACCTCCAATGAGGCTTCACTTCCTAACAGCACACTGAGCTATTGAACTCATCGGTGGACGATTCCACTGAAGAGAATCATACCCCCATGACCCAAACACCTGTCAAATACATGAGAAGGGGGAAGCATTTTAGATCTAAACAATAACGGTTATCATATAACAATGTCAGAAAACATTAAAATGTCATTATTTTAAAAAAGGGTTGAATTAAAAAGAGAGACTCCATTCACCCCAGAAGCCCCCCACTTTCTCCCTATGTTACTGAGTGATGTGGTGAAAGACATGAAGCTGACTCAAAGTGAATATTTTTCCATGGTCAGAGTAATGCAAGCTCTGTTTACTGCTTTCTGAGTTTTTCACTCAACTAAAAAGTATAGAAACTTAAATTGCAAATGTAGCACATAGTATTACAATTAACAGTTACTAGTAAGTATCAACAAAGGAAATTACATCAAATTTTAAAATTCTGCATAACAACAACAACAACAAAGTAAAACAATTCACAGAGTAAAGACACAGCCTACAAAATGGGAGTAAATATTTGCCAGTTACTCTTCTGACAGAGGATTGATATCCAGAATGTGTAAAAAATCAAAAACATTAACATAAAAAACCCAAAGCCAGTTAATAAATAGGAAAATGAACTGGACAGATATTTCTCAAAAGACAAAACATAAATGGGCAATCAGTACATTAAAAAAAATATTCAACTTCTGTAGCCATCAGGAAAATGCAAACCAAAACTACACTGAAATTTTATCTTATCATAGTCAAAGTGACTATCTTTAAGAATATGGAGTGAGAGAGAGAGAGAGACAGAGAGACAGAGACAGAGAATGGGAGGAAAGGGAGGGGAGGGGAGAGAAAAACTGTTGAGGATTTAAGGAAAACAAATCTTTGTACACTGCTGCCAGGGATGTAAATCAGTACAGCCACTGTGGGAATCAGTATGAAGGTGCCCCCCCAAAAATAAGAATAGAACTACATTTGCTCCAATGCACCACTCCTTGCTGTACTCCCAAAAGAATTAAGGTCAGCCTACTGTAGAGATGGCTGCACACCCGCATTTATTACAGCACAATTCATAACAGCTCAGCTAGGAAACAGCCTAGGTGCCCATTAACAGATGAATGGGTAAAGAAAGTGCGGCCTAGATACACAATGAAATATTACTCAACCACAAGGAAGAATGAAATTATACCATTTCCAGGAAAATGGATGAAACTGAAGAGCCTCATGTTAAGCAAAATAAGCCAGATACAAGAGGAGAGATCTCTCTTTCCTGAGGAAGGGAGGGGGACATGAAAGGAGAATGGAGACTATCGGAGAAAAATCAAGCAAGGGGAGGGAGAAGGGAAGAGAAGGGTGTGGTGGGGATGAAGATGTCCAAGTATGTTACACGTACACACGGATCTGGCAAGATGAAGCCCACTCGTCTGTGTAACTAGTGTGTACTAATAAAAACGTCTACCATGGAATGGGGAAAACCATCACTAAGTCCTAACAGTAGGTGCTGGGGAATAGAAAAAATATTAAAAATCCTTGTTATAGAAATACATAAATTGCCAGTTATACATCATCACCATGGGGCACAACAGCAATGCATCATTTAATGTGTCAGAGTTTTTAAATGATGATAATGTAGAAGGACAGTTGAGAGAAAGAAAAAGAAGTACAAATTTTTAGCAACTGTTTTTCATATTGAGGAATAAAGACATATTCTCTAGCACTATGGAAATTGTGTACAGGGGAGCAAAAGCAGAAACAGTTGCAGAGCTCATCTCTGAATTGAAACTAGGGGTGAGGGAAGACGTGGTAAGACTGCAGCTCTTGTTACATGGACAGCACATTATTACCTGCATGAGGTTTTAAAGAATGAACCTCTTTGGTCACAGGGGCTGGAAGTAGGGGTGGGGACAGGTTAGAGAATTTCTCACGTTCAACCCAACCAGAGGTTCTGTGTGCCCCAAAAGGCCACCTAGCTGATGCTACATGTTAGATTGGGCAGAACTCATCAGAATAAGCTCATATGCATTCTGCTGATTTCTCAGATAGCTTAGAATCAGACGCCCACCCATCTAGCACATGGCACAGACATTAAAAAAAAAAAAAAAAGACAGATGCGGTGACCAAGCTACAAGACTAGGAAAATGCTTTTCACACCTCTCATACTTAACAATTATAAGGTTTAAGTCAGTAGTGAAAGAGCTGCTCCTGTTTGACCTCTTACTAGGTCAGGCATTTTGGCTAAGTGTTTTGTCTAAATTATCATCACAACTGTCTTGTAAAGTAGTTATTATTTCCAAGTTGTAAGTGAAGAAAATGAGATCAGGAGAGTTATACCACTAGTCAGGGTCACAGAAAGATTTAGGTCAGAAGTTAACCCTCTCGAGCTGGTGTCTGACACCCCGCCCCCAGCCGACAGTGCCACAGCCATCTGGGAGACGTGAGGAACACTAGGAACCCCAAATGCAGATCAGGAGCTGAGATGCTTTTACCAGGGACCAAATCTAACCTGAACTGACGTGAGTCTTTATTATCCTACCTGCTGGGACAGGTAGGATAATAATTTCACTGCAGAAATATGAATGCATTTGACTCCAGATTGTTTCCTAGATGTCACTGGGGATGTTATAAGGTACAAATGCTACTGCTTAAAAACCAAAATAACAGGACTGCAAAAGCACCACACTGCAAAGATTTCAGAGAAGAGGATGTGGAGATGATAGAGATGAGAGAGAGATAGAGATGATAGACAGAGATAGATAGATTCCATTTTTGTTAGAACATATTAAGTGAAATAATAAATTCTACATCATGCAAAACAAAGAACACTGACCAACACCTATGAGGTGTAATTTAAAAAATGTAGTAAATGTTCAAGTTTTTAAAAATCTATTCCAGTAAAAGATACATTGCCGGCAAGCCACATGGGGCCCAGAAAGAGAAAACTCAGCGCCTCCTGAGAATCAGCCATTCTGGAACTGGGAGGAGCCCGCCAACAAGTGAACTAGCCAGCCTTTCTGGTGAGCTGCAGGAGCCATGCAGAGCCTAGGAAGAGAAAACTTAGCACCTCCCATGAGCCTACCTGCATGTGGGCTGAGAATCACCAACTCCCCCTCTCCTCCTTTCATTGATTCAGAACATTTAGGCACCCAATAAAATACAACTAAAGACACAAGAAAGAGCACTTTGAGAACGGCTTCAGAAAGTGAACAATGGGATAAGTGTGCCTGAATGGAGCAAGAGTATTTTGAAGATTAAGGGCAATGTGTCTTTTGCTGTAATAAGCATTAATGGATAGTCTGATCACTTAATATACTGACCTGCAGGATATAGTTAGGAAGATAGTTTTAAAACAGAGAAAATTTTTGTTGAACATTTTGTTTTTATTTCTTTTCCTCAACTTGATGTATAAACGAAGGGGACTGAACATGCTAGCAGTTTGGATTGAATTTAAATGGGAAGATATTAGTAAATGTATCTACCTCATACTTAAGAACTTTTGAAAAGTGAGAATCTGTCTTTTCACAGAGTTTCAATGAGACAGAACAAGTGTTTATGACTTTTGTCTGGTGTGGAAGTGACATACTGATTTTGCTCAAGCCAGGAAGTGTTTATGTTTTGAATTAACTAATAAAACTAAGAATAAAGCTAAAAATAAATTCTGAGCTACAACACACTAAAACAATTATACAAGTGTTAGTCTCAGTAAACAAAAGACTCAGATGATGTCATTGTCTTTCTATATTTTTTTTCCCAAAAGCACTGACACATGAAAAGTAAACAGTGCGATTTTGTGGCTTAAAACCACACTTCCATGTGAATTGTTTGGTGCTGTTCAGCTTTCCCTCTCTGTGTCCTGCATCCATTTGTCACATAGTGATGGTGGCCTTTCCATGGGGTTTCTGTGAATTTAAGTGACCTGTTTAAATTTTTCATTAGGAAAAAATTTAAATACACCCCCAATAGACGGAATAGCAAAATGAACCACCCTACATCCACTAACCAGATACAATGACCACTGGCACCCTCTGCACTTGCCTTACCTTTCTTCTCTTCCCTATCTCTGACTTATGCTATTTTTTCTTGGCTTTTCTTGATATTTTAAAGAAAATGTAAGGTATCATGAAAGGTAAGATATCCAAAAATACTTCAGTGTGAATTTCTTTTTAAAAGATAAGGAAATTTTTACTTAAAAATATCATTAGTAATATCTTTACTTAAAATATCTGTATTTAACTTTACCCATTATGTCAAAACTATCCAGAGAGCATTCCTGTCTTTTCCATAGCATTGACTGCTAAAGACAGCTTCATTGCTCCGAGTTGCAATAATCCATTTTTGTTTGACCATATTAAGTGAAATAATAAATTCCAAGTGAATACCTCCAAAATAATAATAGCAAAGTTATGCTTTTTATTGCTTCAACAGTTTATCAGAGCTGAATGTAATTTATTCTATTGTACTATAATGAGAAAGATATCTAATCAAGTTAATTTTCTTTTTATCCTATACTCTGTTTTATGTGTGTCACACTGAAGTCACCCTTTAACAAATTTGTTTAAATTACAGAAATCCCTAAAATTATACCTTCTCTAGATGTACTTCTATTAAAAAGTCTCCAGAGAGAAATTTTGAATATAAGTTATGATGAAAATTGTCCAAGCATTTATAATATTATTAAATATTGAATATCAAATTTCACTTTTTTCCATTCTCTTTCCAAACATAAAGTAGTTCAGGGCATTGTAAAGGACAGTGGGGAATAATAATGTTTGTAGTGGTTAAAACTCTGATGGTGCCATATCTTAAAAATTAAACTAGATTGCATAAAATAGATGAAGGAAAAGGATATGAGGAAGGAAACAAAGTTTCGGCCTCAGAGAGCACTTTCAGGAGGAGGATACAGATCAGAAGGGAGATTGGTTTAAATGCTATTTGCATAATTGTTTTTTGAGTGTTAGTTTTCTAGAGATATCAAAGCACTCTACAAGCCATAGAATAAGACAAAACTTTTGCTCGGGAGAAAAAACACAGGTCCAAGAGCGTTAATGAGTAGAACTTCAATAAATTGTCTATATTAGTTTAGAAAACAGGGACAAGCCGAGAGCCGAAGTCCACTCTTTATCCACTCTCCCTGTTACCCACAGTTCTGATGTGAGGGTTCATCATACTTTCTTTGGTGACATTTTGCTGCCACCCTTCATCAGGAACTGTCTTTCTCTTCGTTTCTGTGTCCGCACCACTCCCCAGGGCCTCCATATCCATGAGCCCGCCTGGACGTGGGTGCACCCTGGAAGTGACTCTAACACCTTTTGCCATCAGCCCCCTCCAGAACTGCTCCTTTCCTGGTGTGTCTCCATAAATTACTGGTGCCAGTCTCCAGCATCTCTCACTGTAGCAATATAGCAGCCATCTGTGATTTTTACTTTCCTTTTACATCATATGTTAAACTTGTCAACAAAAAGCTTAATTTTTTTTCTCAAAACCACCCAAATCTAACTTTCCTTCTCCATCCTCACTGCTACACTGACATCAATGTCTCCCTTGAAGTCTCCTAACAGGCTTCCAACACACACACTTCCTCCACTCCTACATGGCTTTCACTGTAAGGATGATCTAGGAAAACTCAGATTATATCATCAAACAAAGTAATAAACAAACAGTGCCTTGCAATCATTTATCTGTTCATTCATTCACTCAAGGTGTCCCATCACCGACACCCACCGCTCCATAGCAGGTACCAGTGTCACCCCTCAGCCCCGTGTCTCACCCCTCATCTTTTTGCCCACACTCCTACACACCCCAAAGCTGAATCTCTGCCCAACCTTCAAATGTTTAATACATCCATTACTCTAGACACACTATTTCTTCTTCCTAGAATGCACCTTTTTTCTAATCAAAGCAAAGTTCTATTTACTCCAAACCTTGCCATAATATTACTACTAAAAATATTTTCCAAACCTTCTGAAAGAGTCTGTTGCCCTGATTGAACGTTCTTGTGGCACACTGGTCATTCTTCTAGTTGACTGTGTGCTACATGGAATCATTGCCTGCTCAACCTAGGATCCTCCCCAAGATTGGCTCCTGAGCTTTGAAGTAGACCAGAACTCTGCAGATTTTAAAAGCACAACTGGTTCCCAATACAGGTTCTAGAAATGCCTTCATAAAAATAATTCAATAGTTAATGGACTAATGAAAACTGAATAAAACATTAAAAAGAATGTCCCAAGAACCTGAATGAAAATTTCTAAAGAAATTTTAAGTCACATGTACATGAATACTAGCTATACTCTGTTTTGATCAATAAAGCTACAGTAGATTTCTACATTCCAGTAATTTAAGAGTATTAAGGCTATGGCATTACTTGAAAATAACTATTCCAATAATTGGTGCTAATTCTGTTGCTCTTCCTCCCAAGTTGTACGGGTTTTATTGGTTTGTTTAAATTATACCTCCTTCACAAGATTTTAAGGATCATCAGAAAGATCATAGCTGCTTTTCCAACCCTGTATGTTCACTTCCTCTTCCCAGTGTCTGATCCCTTGTAGGCTGTTAGTAAATATTCAGAGAATGAGTGGATGGGTGGATGGATAGATGGAAGGATGGATGGATAGATGGATGGATGGATAGATGGATGGATGGATGGATGGGTGGATGAATGTATGGGTGGCTGGGTGGGTGAATTGATGGGTATTTATCAGCTGCTGCAGATCCTGACAGACAAAAACCTAACACTGTTTAAAATAGGTTAGTGGGCTAGAATCTATATAATACAGCTGTGTTATTAATTCAGTGGAGGGAAAGAACCAGCATAACGACTCCGATGCCATCTCCTCAGGAGCTACAACAACTCCTCAGCAAGACTGAGAAATGACAAAGACTTGCTACTACACTTGATTGGAAGATATTTTCACTGATAATTTTTCATAATCAATCATTGGAATTTCTAGCTCTTCTTGAGATTAGAAAAGATGATTTAGTCTTTTAGGAACTTGCCAGTGTGAATTTGTCTTCCTGTCTAAATCACATGCTAATTACAGAAAATAAATAAAAGTGTGTCATTTTTAAAGGATTGGATTTAAATATTGTCACTAGATGCCTAGTTATGAAAAGACTTGTCACAGGATTCCCCTGCATAGGAACCCTCTTTGTCCTTTTAAAATAACCCCTGATTTATAACACTGCAAAGCATTGAAGACATTAGAGAGGCAGTAGCTCATGGATAGCATGAGTGTTGATAGCAAGCTGGCTGAGTTTGAACCCAGGCAGTTGGTAAATAATAACTCACATGTTTATCATAAATATTCAGTTCCTTAAAACTTGCAAATCATTTCTCTCCATGATAGTAAAGAAGAAATTTCCCAACAATAATTCTTTTCAAACTATCAGTAAAAGTCAGCGAAACACCTACCTTGACATTCTAGGAAAACTATAAGTTGTACAAATTATGTTGTGTGGTTTACATATGTATTTAAAAAGATATGCTTTTCCTTTCATAAGTGGAAGCCTTTGTGGAAAATCATCCTTTAAATACATGTTTGGCTGCCATTCATAAATTAATTCAGGCTATACCCTGATAAAACTGCAAGTTTTTGAATTGAGGATTTACTTTTGCTCCCTATATAGGAGGGAAAAAAATTAGATGTAGACAAATTTTAAGTGTCTTGTGCTTATTTGGCTTGTTTTCTTGTTCTATCAAAAATAACTGTAATTGTTAAATGAATTATTAAATTTAATAATAACTATTCGATGAAAGTGATTAGCTTATATTGGCATAGGGCATTTATGGTAAGCAATTTTGTTCCAAAAACATTCCATGAATATTCTAAGACATGACAATTGCTTTTATGCTTTGATTAATTTCTGCCCTAATAAATCAAAGGCATAAACACAAAAATTAAACCATGCATTGAGCAGACCTATTCATACCTAACTGATATCCGAAACAAACTTCTTTCATCTTTAGAAGTAGCACTTTTCATCTAATTTGCTAAACTCTGTAACTTATGAATATAATTTGCATATCATGTGAGAAATTCTACTGTCAGCATAGAACTGAAGAGCAGTGATCCACAGAAGATGGGATCATGGCTAATGTGATCAAGGCCAGTATCTTTACCTAAACTGACTGGACTTGTAGAAAACTCCCTCTGTCAGAGAGACGAATAATACAAGCATAACACATGCTTGACATTGTATGCGGCAAGCAAGTAGACCATCTGTGGAAGAAAGGTCTGAATGGCTGGCATGCAGGGTAGGTGGGAAGAAATTCCTTTAAGTGCATATTGTGATGCAGTTTTTTAACCTTATGCAAGTCCACACTTTGCCTATTCAAAAATAAATGTATGATCTTTGGAAACAACACAAGTACCGTCTGCCCTACTCTTCCGACCTAAACCTTAAATGTTGCACAAAAGCTCATGTATCGAAGGCTTGGTTCCTAGTGCAAAAATGTTTAGAGATGGGGCTTTTGGAACACGATTTCATCGTAAGGCTCAGATTTCATCAATGGATGTACGTGATTGGTACAGAATTCCATGGCATTATTGGGAGGTGATGGGAACACAGCACAGGGAGGGACCTAGTCAAATGCAGTGAGTCGTAGGGCCGTGGCCTTGGAGCTATCTGTCTTCTCTGGCCCCTTTCTTCCTGGCACTTTCTCTCTGCTTTCACCTGCCCCAAGGTGAGCAGCTTCACGCACTCCCCACACCCTCCTACCGTGCTGTTTTGGTCTCGCCACAAGCTAAAAACAATGGAACCAGTAGAGCATGGGCTGAAATTGTAAGGCAAAATAAACCTTTCCTTCTTTAAGATGTTTTTTCTCATGCGTTTTGTTGTAAAGATGAAAAGGTGACCAACACAGCTACCTCATGAAAGCACAGTGCTCCAGCTCCTGCAGGAACCTACCAGACTTCTCCTAAGCTTCTTCATGAGCCCTCCCATGCCCCTTGATTTTGTTCTATTTGCTGGAACTAGATTCCTCCTCCTGGGATTGACCCTGCACTTGGACAGGCTGGTAGACTTTGTCCTGGTTTGCTTTGTTAGAGGTTGACTTTCAGATTTCTCTTACTTTTATCCCATGTACCCAAGGGGATTCCCAGAAGTCTACCCTGGGTATTTCACTATATGTAGACTCCCCATTGCCCAACATGGACTTTTTGACCTTTCCTATCTTAGGGTGTATAATCCACCCCTCCAGCTCTATAGGGCTGCAAGTTTAAAGTCTAGGCAGAAAATCATGTGGCGCATTTAGATATGTTGCCCCAAACAGGACGCCAAGGTGAAAATGTGTCTATACTTCCCAGCTATACATCCTAGGCAGCTGTGAGCCAAAGTGAACCTTTTCTCTTTCCAAGTTGATCATCTCAGGTGTTTATTTATGGTGGTGGAAACTAACATTCCAAATTTTGTTTATCCTATATATACCAGGCACTGTGGTAGGTGACAAGAAAATATCAATGGTTTAAGAATAAGCCCTGTCTCCAGGGATTCCCTACCTATCACAAGAACAATTTCTAAGCCTGTGAGAACATAGCATGGTAAGGAAGATACACAGAGAGAAATGAATCTGGATCTTGGAAGCAGAGTGTATGCATCAAGAAGGAAATGACTAAGACAGCATCCAAGACCCATGAATGCTTGACCTAGGTGTGCAGAGGATAAAGAGTTCCAACTCCAGCAGAGGCACAGTGCATTAGCCAGTTTCCCCATCATCAAGACACAATACTCAACACCCACAATTTAAAGGAGGAGAGATTTAATTTGGCTCATGGTTTCAGGGGATTCAGTACATGGTGAGCTGGGTCAAAGGCAGAAACCTCATGGCAGAAGGGCATGGCAGAATGTATGAGTTAGGGTTCACTAGAGGAACAGATTTAATAATAATAATAAATAATAATCATATGTACAGAAGTATTGAACAAAAGTTCCAAATATATTTACCTGGTGCTGTAGTCAGAGGTTAAAAGGAGAACAATTACATACTGGACACAATTTATAATATTATTTTGTGATTATCACCCAGAGTTAAATACAAGAAAGTGCAGGAAATCTGTCCACAACACCGAAGACATACAGAAACCAGAAGAGGGCCTGGAACCCACAGCAATGTCTTGCATGAGTCCAGCTAAAGACCTAGAGCCCATGACAATGACTCGAGCAAGTCTGTTTTATGGATCTGCACTGGGAAGGCCTAAAGACCAGCAGTAGAAGCTAGAAAGTCTATACCAGTGGGGTGAAGGAGCTGTACCAGTAGGTTGAGGGTTCTACACTGGAGCCAAGAAGCAATGCTCAAAATAAGAACCAGGGCTCCCATGAAAAGTACCACAGCCATCCTCAGTGACAATGAGGTCTGGAGCTTCTCTGATGATGAGAATAGTCGAGCACATATCAGGAAGCCAGCATGATAAGCTTCTTCTTCCCCTCCAGAGCCAGGAAGCGATGCTTAATGTGAGGAGCACAGCTCCTCCAAAGTGAACCACAGCCACTCTCAGCAACAAGGCCCCAAGCTCCTCTGGTGATAATGGCCAAATCTGTATTGGGGAAACCAGCATGACAGGCTCCTTCAAGAGAACCAACGGCTCCAAACAACAGCAGCACTTAGGAGACCCCACAATGTCACACTCTTCCTCTCCATGTCTCCTTTTATGCTTTTCCTCAGGTGGACCATCTACACTCAACACCATACTGACTCAATCCAGTTGGTGTTAAGTTGACCATCCATTTTTAATCTATAACATTTGAATTTACTAAGTAGGCTTACATGGGAAGCCGATGGAATCAAGAGTGGGAGAATATGAAATGGCTGCCTGTCCACTATAGCTGGAGGATCCAGTCCAAAGTCAAAGCTCTGAATCTCACTGCAGAGTCCCCGTGTAAGTCCGCATTGGAAAGCTGGAGAGTGTGCCCCAGAAAGAACTAGAAATGAACATCCAAAAGCAATGATGATGACCAGAGCTCCCCCAAAGACACAAAAGCAGGAACTTCCTCTTTCCCTCTATAGCCTATTGATTTGTGCCACCTTAACCCAGGTGGGTCCGCCCTCCTCCATTTGAGGTCTCCATGTCAGTCATTCACAGACATAGCCAGGATGGAACTATGCTCCGCTGATCCATTAGGCATTTCTTAATCTATTCAAGTTGACATATATCACACAGAGCAAAGCTGCTTAGTTCACGTCGGCCACAAAGCAGAGCAGGGGACAGTGCCAGAGAGGAAGGGATGAGGAACCAGACATAAGACCCGAAGTCAAGCACCATGACCCACCCAGGAGCGTGCTCCACAGACCTGCTCAGCATTTCCAAATCCGACAAAACTGACCTATCAGGATTAAATGTCACAGACAGTGTGGCAGAAAGCAGGAAGGCGGGACAGAGCCCAGCCCCACAGGGGACCTGAAGGGCCGTCTCACTGACAGCCATGGCCACAGACCTCCGACCCAAAACCACGTCTTGGAAGGATTATTTAGCAGTGATGCTAAAATGCTTGTACTGCAGGTCAGAGAGAGAGGGTGGCAATCAGGATCAGCTTTGCAATTGGAAAAGATCATTCAGTCCAAGTGTAGAGCCCGAATAGAGAAGGAGATGCAGAGGACAATGTGACCTGGTAAGAGGCCACTATGGTAATGCAGACAAACAGCGATGCAGAGCCAAAACAAAACAGAGCCCAAGGTGGACACAGGGACAGGAAATGGCAGGGGCAGCCAGTGGCTACTCAGGGAGAGAGAAAAAAAGGAAGAGAAGCAGAGTTCCAAGCTTCTAGTCCTAGCTAGAAAGATAACTGGGCTCCTATTCAACCTTACAGGGAAAACAGGACAAAGACATTCAAAAGGAAAAAAATACCTTCGAGGCCGTTCTGGAGAGACCTGTCTTACATGAAATGCTTCTCTATAGCAAATCTACCCTGGTCAAGTTCAGTAAAATCAGACTTGATTAGTTTGTCTTTCTATGAAGTATTTACTGAAAGAAAGCTGTGTTTTTAAAGTCATTTTGTGGCTTTCCAGCTCTCCTTCGGAACAATCATACCATCTTATGTGAGGCTTGTTTTCTGACATCACATCTTGAGTTCACGATCTAATGTTCCTGAATCAATCACACGCTCCCTGCAGAAAACTAACTTTGCCTGAACTGCAAGCTCAAGCCTCTTTTTTATTTCTTGGTGATGGAAATGAATTGAGCCTCTTTTCACCTCGAGTGCTCATTAGTTGCTATTTGCTCCGTCTTCCTCACCACCCTTCTCAATCTTATCACTGCAGATTTCACCATTGTAATAAATGGTCTTTCAGTGCCGTGCCAAGCATTACCACCTCCCTTAAAATTGGCCAAGCAGAAAGAGGCAAGATTTCTTACCTTGATGATTCTTTTTATTAGGAAGTGAAATCCTTCCCAGAAGGCCTCCCACCTGCAGTCTTTCTCTTCTGACTCACCGAGTAGAGCTAGGTCATATGCCCAGCCCCCTACTGCCAGCAAAGGGCTATTAAATTAGCTTGCCCTGACCTAGGCCAGATACAGTTCATTCTGTGTGACTGTGTTTGGGGGAGGTGGGTAAAAAGACCACCTGTCCTTCCTATGTGCTACCAAAATAGCAATAATGAATATATTTGCTTCTGATTGCTGCTGTGACAAATTACCACAAATTTAGTGGCTTAAAAGCAACCCAAATTTATTACTGGTCAAAATTCCAAAATCTGTTTTATGAGCAGATCAAGGTGTTTTGAGGGCTGGGAGTGCTCTGGGGTCATGTAGAAGAGTCTAATTTCTGACCTGCTCCATGAGTTTGAACGCCTATTCCCCATCTTCAAAACCTGCAGTGAAATATCTCCCAGCCTCTTCCCCCATTTCTTTGTCCTTCATCATGCCCAGCTTTCTTTTCTTTTCTTTTCTTTTCTTTTCTTTTCTTTTCTTTTTTTGTTTACGTGTGTGCGTGTGTGTACATAACAGGCATTGAACCCTGAGGTACACCCCCTCTCCTTTATTTTTATTTTGAATTTATTTTATTTTATTTTATTTTTATTTTTAATCACTAAACTGTCCGGGTTGGGCTTGAATTTGCAGTCCACCTGCCCCAGTCTTCCAACAATTTTCTGAATCTAATCCTCCTGTGTCCCTCTTACAAAGACACTTATGATTACATTGGGCTCACTCAGACAACCCAGGGTAATCTCCCCACCTCAAAATTCTGAATTTAAACTGGGCACAGTGACACACAACTATAATCCTAGGCTTTAGGAGGCTGAGGTAGGAAGACTGAAAATTTTATCCCTCTCTAGGCAGCATACTGACTCAGTAAGAACTTGTCTCAAAATAGAAAAAAAGAAAAAAAAACCCAAAAGGTAGAGGGAGTCTAAGGATGTAGCTAAGCCTCCCCAAAAACCTTCACCACATCACATCTGCAAATTCTCTTTTTCCATGTAATGTAATACATGACTAGTTGCCAGGGATTAGAATGTGGACATCTTTGGGGGTCATTCTCCAGTCTACCAGGGTCAGGCTCCTACAACCCAAGGACAGTGAAAGATTGCCTTCATCACAACCCTCTGGGGCTGCCTGTGGTAAGCCCTGAACTGGGCGCTTCACAAGTGCTACTCAGTGAAAGACTAACACTGTCATTTTGAGAGTCATAATGTCCCCATTTCACAGAGGAGGACAATGACACCCAAAGTGTCTATCATTGGTAGTCAAGAATCACCCGCATTTCAAGCTCAGATCCAGCTGTACAGACTGCTTGAACTCTGTTCTATTTGGAAAAGTCCATTGGAAGCCACCAGGTAGAATGTTTTTAATCCCCAAAGTTCTGTGGTTCCCTCAAGTTCACCCATGCCAGTGTCAGCTATATCCTTGGGTCCTAGTCCTCTGAATTCCAAGGAATCCACAACATTGCATTTTTTAAAGAAAACAAGTAACAATTTAAGTTTACTCTGTAGAACTTAGCTCTACAGGAATGATCAACCATGCCCATCTATTTCCAGTTCTTGCCTTCCTTTCTTGTATTTATAAACTCCTCAGCCTCCCAAAATCATCGAAGCAAGATTTTTAATGAACATATTAAAATAATGTTAGCAGGACCAAGTAAGTTCATGTTTTCATTTCCTTCAAATTTTGAAGAGATGATCTCCCTGGGAAGAACTCTCTTAACTACACAAAGGTATAAGCAATAAAAATGCAAAAATGACTAAAATTCGTGATAAACAACCTGTTGAAAATGAGTTTTTATGTTTTTCTAAATTGTCAGTATTCATACATTGATTTTAACATATGAAAATAAATAACCACCTTAATAAGTTAGGGGACAATGACACGTTCTAAATTTAACAGCTCCCTTTGCTGAAGCACAGCAGGGTGACAGGATGAGGAGACAATCTTGGTGTCTATCCAGAGAGAATTCCCACAAAGAAACAGTAAAACCAAAAATAGAGAAGTTAGACAATAACTTACTGTATTACAAGGGAGATATCTTTTTCCAGAAAAGTCAAATGTAAAGTAAAACCACTAATTATACCTTGTCTTTCAGACCGTCTTCGACAGCTTATTCCCAATTTTTTCTTTTTCTCTTCCTTTGCAATTGAACGCCACGGTCTGTTCACAGTCACTGTCCAGTTACATTTTAAAGAGTAAATGCTCCGAGGGCCACAACCTTTGTCTCAAAAGTTTTATCATCGGCATCAACACTTTGCTTTTCCTGGGGATTCAAGGCAACACGGTATTTATCTAAATCGTTACAGACACAGACGCTGCTGCACGGCCAGTCCTGAGCTCCTGGGCGGTAAGCAGTGGCAATGGCCAATGGACGTCACTGCCGAGTCAGGAAGAGAGGGCGGGTTGGGTGTTCTCCCAACACAGTACGCAAAAAAGGATAGACGAGAACCAATACTCAGGAATGGAGTCCTCAGCATCTCAGCCTGTGAATGCAACAGCTTCAGTGTTGTGAGAGGGGAGGGGACATGTCGGAAGGGGTGAGTCTATCTGTCTGTCTATCTGTCTGCGTGTCTGTCAGTAAAGCAGATTTATTTTTTTGTTTTGTTTTTTTGGTGTGAGGTTCAGACAAGTCTTCAGCGGAAATACTTCCAGCACAATGCAGGCCCAACAGTGCAATATCCTCCCTCACTGTCTCCCTAAACCATAGCCCTCCACTCTCCCTGCAGAGTGAGAGCTCAGGACCAGGTCAACCGCAGGTGCACAAGAGATGTGACACCCAGAGCCAACCTTTCCTGCTGCTGTGGGCTGCTGTTTTCCAGATGTGCCCCCTTCGCTGCGTGCCGATGCTGCTGCTGCTGCTGCTCCTGCTGCCGCTGCTGCAGCAGATTTAGAAGTTTACAAGTGAGTCATGAAGTAAAAATGTCGAGGACCCACCAGCGTGAACCATGACATGAAAGCGGAAATTTAGACCATCCACTGATTTCTCCTTGGAAAGTACTGACAAAGGGCTGGGGTACTGCTTAGTGGTAGAGCCCTTGCTAGCATGTGCAAGACCCTGGGTTTGAGCCCCAGCACCACAAAGGAAAAAAATGTATTGATGAAATTGATGAAGAAGATTCTCGCACAACCAGAAACACATTCAGTATCAGCCAGGAACTCCTGGAGAGTTTTTCTCAGGCCCTTGGGAATGTCAGAAGGTTCTTATTAAAATGAACACTGAGTAATAAACTTTAATAGTCTCCAGAGGTACGTAATGCCAAAGAATAACACATGAAAAATGCTGATTTAATAAGAGTACTTATAAACTCCTCATAAATCATTTATTCCAAAGCATAATTTTGAATTACTCAAAAGATACTAAAGCCATGATAAATTATAACTCATGCTGAACTAAGCCTTGTGTTTCCAGTATCAAACAAATAGATAAATTAATGTCCTTAATTAGCAGCTGATGAGGAGAAATCATGCGTAGCTTTGAAAGAATCCTATAATGTCTGTGAAATTTCCGAGTCTATCGGCTAAAACCAGCTTTTCCCTTTCACAACTTTTCTTTTCCTGTGTCTCCCTGCAAACTGTCAACCCACTGTATCATGAAGGACCTTGTGTCTACCCATTGCAGGAAATTGCTGTAGACAAAGGTATTTCCAATCTGCAATGATTACTGTATCTGTCAAACACATAAAGTTATATAATACAACCTAGAAAACCTGATGTCTTTCTATATGTCTGCATCACCCATATTCCTTCTCTCACACATGCACTAAATAGATGTACTGTATTTGTTAGTAGAATACAAACTGAAACATAACAAAGCCTATTTTTTTCCAATTTGCATGAGCAGCACCAACGTGGGAGCTGGGGTTTTCCATTTGTATCTCTAGCTGTCAAAATCTGAAAAGGTGTCATCGCCCTGACAAGAGTCAGCAGTTTCTATGGCAATGTCGCAAAAGCGATGCCAAAGATAGGCCACAGGAGGCAGCAAAAGGGTCAAGATTATGACTACGATTTCTTTCCCTTTCCAAATCTTGTTATTTTTAACAATTTGATTAGGGAAAAAAATTAATTTGAGTGACTTTTCTTGCTGTTCAAAGGTAAGTGTCAAACTGCAAGTTACAGGAGATAGTGGCAGAGAGCAGGAGGAAGAGACACCCCTCACGGTGGAGTCTGACCGCTGGGGACAAAGCTGATGGGGAGCATCAAGAGCATCACAGACACCCACAGAGGGAGGCAAACTTTGCGGCTAGAATCAAGACCCTCGAGGAAAAAAGGAGTGGAAGGGTGTGGTGGAAAACTTAGATTCTCTTTTGAGACATAGTTTTCAGTGTGAGCAGGATAGAGAAGCACTCTGCCAAGTCGCTGAACATCAGACGCTACCCTAGATATTTTAATTACCTGCCATTTGGTTTGTTACGGAGTTATAGAGGTCAGAGGCCGTGAATTTGGAAAAGTTATGGGTATAAGCGTTAACCATGGCCTGAGGTCTCCTATAAGAAGTGCCGCCACAGGCAGCCCTGACCTTCATGCTCGGTTCGCTTGTGGTCAGCAAGGCGTATTGAAGACACCTCTTTTCCTTCTGATTATTGCCATGGCTTTTGGAAGAGTGGGAAATGAGTGTGGAATGGGGCAGACTGAGAGACGCTGGTCTAAAGCTGAACTCGGTTGTTGCTGTGGGCCAGAGGAGTCCAAGTCCAGACAAGGAGGGTACCAGCCACAGGCAAGCAACACTCAAAGAGGAAAAAAGCCAAGGTCCAGCATTAGGATGGAGCAGAGCAGAAGGAGAGAGTCTCCATCAACGATCTCTGGCTGCACTGGAGGTGAGTTCAGGAATATTCATTTTTCAACCCACTTTTTAAAAGCACCAGTTATGTGCCAGTCACTGAGCAGGTATGAAGCCCAGTGAGACAGCCTTGCCTTCAGTCGGGATGAGACTTGGGATAAAGCACCAGCTGCCCCAGGGGAAGCCAAGAAGAGAACCTGATCTAGACGGGGTGATCAAGGAGAACTCCCAGAAGCAATGCTACTTCCGTCCATCTTGGAGGTGGAGATGGGAGAAAGAGCAATAGCCCAAGTCTTAAGGGAAAGGGGCCCCATGGCATCTGATACCCTGGAAGAAGCTCCCTGTCTTAGAATTTAGTATGTGTGTTAGAGAAAAAAGAAAGCAAGGGATTCTGTTTGCTTTTTTTGGTTTTGGGGTTTGTTTGTTTGTTTGTTTGTTTGTTTTGAAAAAGTAGGAATGAGGTCTTTTTCCTAAGAGCTTTTGTAAGTCAGGACAAGGCTCAATCTAAGAGCCAAGAGATGCTGTGTAGGCGGGCAAGCAGGGGAAACAAGATCTGGTTCACGTCTCTGAGCATCACTGGCCTTGGTGTGGAGGACGCATTGGTGGGGAACTCACAGCTTCACAACATTAGGAAGCTACCAAAGTGGTCCAAGCCAGCGATGCTGTCACGTGACCTAGGGAGGTGCCGGGGAGATCCAGAGTGACGCAGACAAGAGCCACTGAGAAGGGAGGCTCAGCACCCCACTGCGGCTGACCACCCTGGGAAAGGCAGAGAGAGAAGAACTGGGGATGGAGTCTAGGCCTCCTTCTCCGGCTGCAGGACGGGAAAGGAGACGTTCGGAGAGTAGGCGGGCATTGCGCATCCTAAACCACCCCCAACCTGTCTGTACGTAGCGGGGCCAGTCCAACTTCACTGTGAAACTTCACTGTGCCGGGGGAGGCAGAAGATGAGCTATGTGCTGCCCTCCGTGTGCCCCTGGGTCACCACTTCTACCCTTGTCTCAGGCTCAGGACCTTCCCAGCTCCATCAGCAAAGGGGATAGACAGTGCGCGCCTCAATTCGGGAGCGGATCTCTGCCTCCACAGTTACTAGCTCTACCTTGTAAGCCGACACCTTGGGCAGCTAAAAGTAAGTTAAGGTTGTCTGTGGGGGGGAGGGCACATGTCACTCCTGTGCTCAGACTAACTCAACGCTTCCTAGCACCCTTACGGGCAAACCCCAAGTCTTGCACTTGTTTATGAGGCCCTTCCAGATCTACGCATACCGCCCCTCTGAGAAGACGGCTCCCAGCAGCACTGGGTCACTGGGCCACAGCCACACTGTTGTTCTGCAAGCCACCTTGCTATAGCTTAGATCCTGTCTGTCCCCAAGGGCCATGGGCTGAAGGGACAGTCCCCAGCCCGGCACTGTTGAGGGGTGATGGATGCTTTAGGAGATGAAGCTTGGTGAGAGGTCATGAAAAAGCCAGAGGCCTAGCAAAGGGGGGGTCCTCTGGTGGAGAGGAGAGGCGGCCCCAGAGTCCTGACCTTGGACATGACTTCTAGCCCAAAAGGGACCTCACTCACTTTGTCACATGGCCCTGTGACCTCCAGCTGTGGTGCAAAGAGCTATTGTCTCTGAACTGCTGGAAGCACCTTTGTGATTGCTAAGTTCATTTAGGTGGAGGGCTGCTGGCTACTCAGAACTGGTCCTGGGTAAAAAGAAAGCTGCCAGCAAGGGACTGTCCCCTGAGAAATGACCAGTCTTTCTGGCAGGGGTCAATACTGTCATAGTCCTGTGGAGAGGTGACAGTGACCGTGGTCCCACAGGACGCGGGTCTTCCTGCCTGTCCAATGTTGGAAGAGTTGGTCCCCATCTGTGTCCCTGGGGGTGGCCAGGAGAGGACATGAAGTCCACTGGAGGATGAACGGTGCCACTCCCTTCACACAGGTTAACAGAGGAGGACAAGGGCATTCTGGCTTTGCTGGTGGAAACTGTAGGGACAATGATAGACTGGCTGTAGCGAGGCCCGGTCCCTGGGGTGGCTGAGGCAGGGAGATCACTTGAGCCCAGAAGTCTGAGGTCAGCATAGACATTATTTACCACAAAAATAAATAATTAAATTTTTAAAAACCAATAAAACTCGATTGAGTGTGGCACTCAAAGATGGAGTGTGTGCTTAGCATACATGAGGATTCAATCTCCAGCACTAAAAATTTTAAAATAAAATTATATAAAGAAATCATTTTTTAAAACAGCAGCAGCACCGCCCTTTGCTAATCAAAGCATGCATTTTCCATTAGTTGAGAAAGAAGTGCACTCACTGGAATCGCATGCTCTGAACAGGATAGGAAGGCTCACCTGGAGAGATGGGGTCGCGTGCTCCGTCTGTTGATTTTGCTGCTATTGGCTCAACTGCACCAGCGTTTACACGGCACACGCCCGTTAAATGCAAGCAGAGTCTGCATTGACGTCAGAAGTATGTCAGGGGCTCTTATTTGCTTTGTTTGGAAATATTTTTCTTGGATTATCTTATTTGATTCTCCAGTGTCCGGGGAATTTAGAAAAGACAGAAGCACAGCAGAGTTTCTTTCGTGTCCTCTCTCATCAAGGGACATTAGAAAAGGCTGGAAGGATGCTACTTCATGGGTGTGCTGCTTTTGATCAAGGGGGATCAGGGTCTTTTACAGTAGGTATGGTTTCCCATTCTACAGCCTTTCCCAGGCACGCAGAGGCTCCTCCAAAACCTGTGAGTAGTTAGGAGACGGAGGGATCAAAGAACACAACCTTACAGTTGGATTCCAGCCCATAAGCTATATTTCCTTAAAAACTGACTCCCTTGACTACACAGTAATCACCAGTGGCCATATGATGTGAGCATCTATCAAGTAAATGAAACGTACCCTGAGCACCCCAAGGGGTTCCTTATTTAACAAGCATTAAGTTTTACCACATTTCTGAGACTGTTCTATGCACCGGGGATGCAAAGTTCCATTTGGTGAACAAAACTCCACTTGGAAGAGGGAGAGACAGTAAACAAGATGAACATAGTAAGATGCTGAGTTGAATACTGCCCTCCAAAATTTCATGTTCCCTGGGGACCTGTAGATGTGACATGGTTGGGCAATAGCACCTTTGCAGGTGCGCTCAAGTTCAATGCAGACCCTGGAAAAGGGCAGGACTTCAGTCACCTTAAGGACTGGCATCCGTAAGACAAGGAAGGGAATTTGGACACACAGGCACAGAAAAATAAGGAGAACACCATGGGGTGGTGGGGACAGAAAGA
Organism: Dasyprocta punctata; assembly: GCA_004363535.1. Classification (NCBI taxonomy): domain Eukaryota; kingdom Metazoa; phylum Chordata; class Mammalia; order Rodentia; family Dasyproctidae; genus Dasyprocta; species Dasyprocta punctata. The sequence goes on along the minus strand of RJWM01011374.1, from coordinate 453 downwards.
TCTAAGAATGCTGAGAACACCTGAAGCCAGGAGAGGAGCCTGAGAGCACCCTGCCTCAGCACCTCCAAGGGAAGCCACGCTGGTGATTTTGGACTTCCAGCCTCCCAAACACAAAAGAACCGATTTCTGTTGTTTTAAGCCAAAATGTGTGTGGCACATTCATATAGCAGCCTAAGGAAATAAAATAACACAATTTATAAGTGATGAACAGTGCCATGGAGAAAAACTAAAGCATCAAGGTGGGACAGAGTCCTGGAAGGTTGCGATGTTAAGCTGGCCAGGAACACCTTCCATGAGAAGGTAGTGGGACGGGTACAGGACTGGAGGAGGGTGTGAGTGACACTTGGAGAAAGTGTTCCAGGCAGAAGAGAAAGCACATGCAATGTCCCTGCGGTTCCGAGAGTGGCCAGGGGGGCCAGTGTGGCTGGAGTAGAGAGACAGACAGACAGGGAA